>LPNX010562430.1:507559-586185 GCA_001517045.1 Pseudotsuga menziesii | reverse complement strand
ATTGAATTACTCTACGTGGACACGAGCCACTTATTAGCTTCTTCAAATTTTTAAGGTCACACAGTTCATTAAATGCAAAAATTCACGCATTAAATGACATCAGAATATTTTTTTAAAAATATCACTATGAAGCCAACATAGTATTCTACAATTTGTTTTCTTACTGCAAGTCAAAATTCACATGGCATATATGCGTTTTGAGGGCTTCTATCTAGCACATGAGTAAAAAATCAGGTTTTCATCACCAAATTTGGCCAAAAAGTGTTACCCATCTTCATGGAATCACCCAGGCATCTATTGAGCCATTGGTGCTTGAAGAGCACCAAAACGAGGTTGTTGGTGACCCACCTCTTCCCCCCCCCGCCAGGTACATGTATGTTTCGCTTTCTTTGAAAACATCATTTTCCATCCATGTAGTATATATGTCAATGATTCTTTTTATTAGATCTGAATTTGACATATGTTATTTTATGCAGGCTTCTAGTGAGGCACCGGTGCTTGAAGAACACCAAATCAATGACCCACCTCTGATGATCCAGCAGGTACATTTATGTATTACTTTATTTTAATTGTGATTTTAATGATTCAACATGTACTTTTTTAATTTTTTGAAATTGTCTAATTGTATCTTTATCCTTTTGTACATAGACACGTGAGTTTGATGAATATGTCCAAAAAGTGAACTTCTTTGCTAATGCAATTAGAAGTCTGTTTCTCTCGTTGCTAGTTAATCAATCCATTGGTTACACACCTCCTCACGTCCCCCAAGTATATTTATATATTGCAACTCTTGCCTATATTGTTTTTTGTACATGCAAGTATCTTTTTCCTTGTTGCCCCCATTGATATGTCTCATTCTATTTGTATTATCTAACAAATTGACATAGGTTACTTTATGCAGGAATCTATTAAGATAGTGGTGCTTGAAGAGCACCAAATTGAGGTTGTTTTTGAACCACCTCTGACGAACCAGCAGGTACGTTTATGTATCGCTTTCTTTTTACGTTTATGTATCGCTTTCTCTGATTTGGTTCTTTCTCTTTGTACATTTTTGTACGTTTATGTATCGCTTTGACATATGTTACTTTATGCAAGAATCTATTGATCCAGTGGTGCTTGAAGAGCACCAAAGTGAGGTTGTTGTCGACCCACCTCTGATGATCCAGTAGGTACATTTATGTATCGCTTTCTTTGTACATTTATGTATCACTTTCTCTGATTTGGTGCTTTCTCTTTGTATGTTTTTGTATGTTTTTGTATCGCTTTGACATATGTTACTTTATGCAGGAATCTATTGAGCCAGTGGTGCTTGAAGAGCGCCAAAGCAAGGTTGTTGTCGACCCACCTCTTCCCCCCCACCAGGTACATGTATGTTTCGCTTTCTTTGAAAACATCATTTTTCGTCCGTGTAGTATATATGTTTCTGATTCTTTTTATTATCTAAAATTGACATATGTTACTTTATGTAGGATTCTAGTGAGGCACCGGTGCTTGAAGAGCACCAAATCAGTGACCCATCTCTGACGAGCCAGCAGGTATGTTTATGTATCACTTTCTTTGTACGTTTATGTATCGATTTATCCGATTTGGTTCTTGACATTGGAATATTTTTTTTATGCAGCTTGATAGTGAGAAAGTGGTGCTTGAAGAGCACCCAATCAGGGTTGCTGCTACTGAGGCACCACAACCCACCATTACTTACTCACGTACAGTAAGTAAAAATGTTATATTGGTTTGGAATTTGAACAAATGTACATAGAATTTTTATAGGTTGGTAAACTAACTAACAAATTTTGGTTTTTCTGCAGTCTCCATTAATGCAACCTATCCCTCTTGTTTAGCAATGGGGATCACTAGTGAGCAGTAGGAAAAGAAAGATATACTTATCCAAAGACATTGGAAGTGGCAGGGAAAGGGGGGATAACTAGAATAAATGTATAGGGGGGATACATACATGTAAATTTTTGTTTTTATACATAGAGATGTACAGTTTGATCCACTATTTTGTATTAAGTCCATGTGGCATGCCAATTTTTGTAACATTATTTGTATACATATATAATATAAATCAAGGTTCAAATTTATAAATATATGGTTGACTTGATCTTGGAACATGATATGTGTGGTTCACCTATGTGATATAATGATATGTGTGGTTCACATGTGTGCTAGTATGAATTTCCAATACTTAAAGGAAGAATTTATGACTCATCAACTTTTTAACATTATAGCTATCCTCAACTTTTTAACATCATAACCATACCATACACTACCTAAATTACACTAAATTTACATGTGTTTCTACTTCTAAGTCATGCATGTATGTGTAATATACCATATAATACCCTATGATACTAACATCATACCATACTAACATACAATAACATACCATAACATAACATACTAACATCATACCATATTAACATACCATACCATACCCTACAATACCCTAGTTCCATCTCATAACTTGTCAACCCTAGTTCCATGCCATACACTACCTGAATTACACTAAATTTACATGTGTTTCTACTTCTAATTCATGCATGCATATGTAATATACCATATCATACATTACAATACCCTATGATACTAACATCATACCATACTAACATACAATAACATACCCTACAATACCCTATGATACTAACATCATACCATACTAACATACAATAACATACCCTACAATACCCTATGATACTAACATCATACCATACTAACATACAATAACATACCATAACATAACATACTAAAATCATACCATATTAACATACCATACCATACTAATATGCCATACCATACCCTACAATACTAAGATCATACCCTACAATACCCTATAATAACATAACATGTACCATAACATCATACCCCACAATACCCTAGTTCCATCTCATAACTTGTCAACCCTAGTTCCATGTCATAACTTGTCAACCCTAGTGATAGCATTCACTTTGGTGTTCATGAAACCCTAGTTGGTTTTCAATATCTACATGTCCATGTGTTTCTAGTTCCATCTCATAACTTGTAAATAGGTCGCTAAACCCTAGTTCCATCTCATAACTTGTCAATACTAGTGATAGCATTCAAATTGGTGTTCATGAAACCCTAGTTGGTTTTCAATATGTACATGTCCATGTGTTTCTAGTTCCATCTCATAAATTGTCAACCCTAGTGATAGCATGCAATTTGGTGTTCATGAAACCCTAGTTGGTTTTCAATATGTGTATGTCCATGTGTTTCTAGTTCCATCTCATAACTTGTAAAGAGGTCACTAAACCCTACTTCCATCTCATAACTTGTCAACCCTAGTGATAGTATGCAATTTAGTTTTCATGACACCCTAGTTGTTTTCCAATTTGTACATGTCCATGTGTTTCTAGTTCCATCTCATAACTTGTAAAGAGGTCACTAAACCCTAGTTCCATCTCATAACTTGTCAACCCTAGTGATAGCGTGTAAATTGGTGTTCACGAAACCCTAGTTGTTTTCCAATTTGTGCATGTCCATGTGTTTCTAGTTCCAATGAAGTCACTGGTCCTTGAAAAAAGGAGGGAGAGGGCCACCTAGAGGTAATCGCATGCCAGGAGACCAATAGAGTCAATGGTTCTTCAATCTGACCTCCGGTTACCGAGTTATGTCTAGTTGAAAGTCGCATGAAAATGTCGTTCAGGGACACTTGGTGACTTCTGGTCCAGGAGCGAAAAAACAAATGGATCAGCAAAATTGCATGTCGATGGCTCCTGCAAGTGTGTATGGGAAAGGCCGATATGGGAACCCTATGAACACAACCATGGTCGAGGGTTTTCATGCATTTAACCCCAAATGAAATAGTTGCAAGAGTTGACCCAACAATGTAATTAAATGTATATTAAACTAAAAACATCAAAAAATGTAAATTTCAACAACTCTAGAGCATGTTATTTTTTTATTTCTATTTGTTGGTGTCTAAAGACACTGTTCTTGGCGCCTCCAATGTGCCATAGATGGTGTTTGTATCCTAAACACACGAAAGGCTAGACATTAGTAACATCATAAGAAGAAAAAAAAGAACCCAATGAAAATGTGGAAACATGATTTATAGATAACTCACCTAAGGTTGTATGATTGTGTTTATAGTGTCCTGTATCCTCTGAATAATATTATGTCTGTGAGTGGTATTGGTCATTCACAGATTTATTACATTGGGAATAAACTAAGGATAAATAATTGAAATTGTGCTTCAACATTCACTTTAAAGGTTAAATAACGCACCTGACAATGCACTCAGACAAGTAGGCCATCTGGATCATCTCTGGTGTTGATGGTGTCCATCAATATTTCATGCTCTATATGAGGTAGCAAGTATCGTACATGTGATCTATTTTTGTGACCAAGTGTGCATAGCTTGATGTTTATACCAACTACTAGGTTGGTGAAGTGGTATACAATAGCTCCTGGTCTATAATCCTGATATACATACCCACCTTTCCTTTTCTGTTGTACTACAAGTGTCAAGTACTCCCCTTTTATAACCATCGAGCCAGTTGGGAATTCAATATTTTCATCATCTGTAACAGGTTTGAGAATGGTTTGTTTCCCCTCTAAGCAACGTGCCAACCAATAGTCAGAACCCCATTCATTATTTTTTGGGGCAACCACTGCATATATCTGACCTATGAAAGGAAATAGGTCGAGTTAACAATACATTTTTTAAATAAGGTCTTTCATTTCTAATTTCTACATAAATTAAATTCTACATAGGTCGAGTAAACAATACATAAATGCATTTTATTATTTAGGTACTACTCATGTACCTGCTTGTATGAGATCTGATATGTGATCATAGTCTGTAGAAATATGTGTCTGGTCATCTTCCAAATGGTCTATTTCATTAAGCCCATTGAAATTGGTGCCAAGTGTCACTCAATCCCATGTATCAATGGTATCTGTATACTCACAATCATCCCATTCATCGATGCTACAGGAACTGCAAAATCAAGCCTTCAATATTGTCCAAATTTATAGGGTCGAGTTGTCTAAGCTTCTAATTGAATGAAACTGTTGAGTTCCATGAACTCTGTTCACCTGATGTGCTTTGTATCGGTCCACATTTGTCACCGCCCAGAATATTATTCACGCCAGGTGTTTCCTTGTTGCTTGTTTTCCCTTGACAAATGCACACCATTTCACTATAGATGCAGTGTCTCGAAGGAGAGCACCTGTAAAATTCATCTCTTCCCTTTGAAGGGAAGTTTTTATGCATGCACCAGCACCATCATGATCTCCTTTTCCATGACCAGTTTCAAAGTAGTTCCATACATATGGCACCTTGTATTCTATGTGCAACAAACACAACCATTTAAATACACGTGCATTCTTGAACTGTCCAGCACAACCATCTGACCAAATGAAATGATGATAAAATGGTATATCCATAGCTATCACATGATCATAGAATAATTTAAAGCAATGTTACATGTATTGGATTTCATGGGTCCGGTCATCACTTATGTATAAGTGAATTTCTTTTAGTATCACGCGTTTCTCTTCATTGCTATCTGGCCCATGTTGATATGTGATATGCACCATTATGCTCACCTGCTATGAGTGATAGTATTGACTTTGTATTTCATTTTGTGCTTGTAGGGTGTAATTTTCTGCAAAGTCAACCACTGATAGTATTGTTCCGAGAGGGAAGGTGTCATGGCATATTCTGAATTGCTCATCTTGCCAACGTGACATATCGACATGTTGAATGTATTGTTGTATCTTTCCACGAAACTATGAAATAAAATCACATACTTGCACCTGGCATAAAAAAATAAACAGTGTTATAAAAAAAACATAAAATGATGTGTGCATGAATATTAATATGTCAATATTCAACAATTTACCTGTGAAGTCACCAATTTATCTTCCTGCTTTCTTTCCCATCATGTAACTGATATGTCTCATACTGATAGTTCTGCTTCTTGACAATTGCATTCATGAATGCTTGATCTTCACTTTCATGGATGCAATCAGACCATAATGATAGCCCACCACAAGTGTTGCAAGAACCATCTACACATTGTTTTAAGTAATGTGTCTGCCCCCATCTTTCCTTAGACACATTATGCTATGGATGAAATCTATGGATGTCATTGGCAGTACTGTACTTGAGCATTCCTGCACATGGTTAGGATGAAAAAAACAATGTATATGTGCAAATGTATGGTAATATAGGTCAAACTCTATGTGGTATCTACAACAACAAGTGTTCCAGATGGTATTGATTCTAACATACCAAGGCTTGCATTTTTCAAAAGATCTTTTCTCGAGCCTTAGCTCTACATGGGTAACTTTAAACATCTCGAACAGATGAGTTTGTGTCATGTCAAGATAATGTTTAACATGAGGTTCATTGTTTCTAGAACCCCTACAATGTTTTAACACATCCTTTGTGTTAGAAGAAGGCCTAGTGTTATCGTGCCAAAACATGTGCACTAGGCCCTTCACTACTTCGACTAACTTCATGTATTTGCGGGGAAACCTACTACTAAATGCCCATAATGTTTCCATTTGTCCCTCTACATCAAGGTTGTCTCTTCTTAATGAATATTTTTTAAGTGTCTTTGGATGTAAAGGCACAATTTATGATGTGCATTTAAGTAAACTATGTTGTCTTGTGGATCTACATACAATTGATCTAGCCAATACACGGCGAGCCACATTACAGTCCTGTGAATGATTATTTTACCAATCGATGTGAATGCAGCAGTAAGAGATTTAACAATGTGATTACTAGATTCAATATTCTTCATTTTTCTATGCCTAAATTTCTTCTAACAGTTGCCATATTTCTATATTTAAGCAAAACTAAAAACAATTGGCATTTACTGGCTTCATATTTGTTATCAAAATATTGTTTCATTATTTGAGAACAATGACGAAGGATATTGTGTTTATCCACCTTACCTTCCATGGAAGTCAATTCGCTCTCATCCACTTGTATGTGTTTAGGAGTTCTCTTTCGTTTTGATACAAAATTTATTGTCGTTTGAATTGCTGGAGTGACGTTTACATCCACTATAGGCTGACAACTTCGATTAGGATATTGAACCACCACCCATGGTTGTTGTTGAGTCACATTTGCATTGGGAGTAACATAATTATTGAACTCTTCACAAGATTGTCTGTTTATTAATGGATCAATGATATCATCTTCCATATAACCAACTTCCTTTAATGTTGTATTATCTTCCTCAGCCTCTACGTCAGGTATTTGTTGAGGGGGAATGGGAACTATTTGCTCATCTAATGAATGCCAATGATTTATTGAATCTTCCCTCTTTTTTTCTTTTCTGCTTTTTTATTTTCAGCTTCTTCCGATGTAAGAAGCTTCCTCGCTAACTTTCGACCTCTATTACGTACATTCCCCATTGACATCCACCCAAACTTGTACAAAACCTATGGAATTATGTAAGTAATTGTTACGGAGAGAAATTTCTATGGCTTGGGGTACCACAACAGATAGCTTGACTCCAGAAATCAATCCTTTCCAATATGCAATAGAAATTAAATGTCTAACACTAAAGGATCAGACCTCATACCTTATTCCGGACGGTTGACGTAGATTCCGTTGAGCTTTCCAACTTCATATTGAATTGACAAATTACTTCCTCAAAAATAAGTAAACAATACAAGCATTCTATATATCATGGTGTTAGATCTATTCTAGCATATATAATCAATAATGTATAAGCATTTGACATAATCCCATGGATAAAATATTCATTCAAACACACATTATTGGACAGGAAAATATATTTCTATTAATATAAATCATAGATTACAATAGATACAACCTCTAACGGCACGTCTGCGAACCGGAGAAACTGAATCCTCCACTTGGGCCTCCACCACTTCAATCCTCCATCTCTCGATAGCAAGCTCACAAGAAAAAGGAAAGCTTGGGAAGAACACAAAAGTGCTCCAAGGGACAAATGGATGCAGATTCAAGCATAAGTTCCGGCAACAATGGACTATAGTTTCTTTGCTCTCAATTCTCTCATATGCCTTCAATGTACCATAGAATTCCTTATATAGATTTTCAAAGGGGTAATGAAAGGTTGAATCCGAATGATCTCAAGGCATAGGGAAGGCCAGGAGTCTAGTGAGTCAGATCCATCTCAAGGAAAACTACAAAAGGATTTGGATTTTGTACACATCCCAATGTGCGCAGTTTTAGGGGTCAAAACCGTGTATATACGCGATTAAGGGTTTAAAAGTCGCGTGTATCATTTTTCACATGTTTTTAGGGATGATCAAGGAAACATCAAAGGAAAAAAAATGGTCCAAGGGGTCTAAGGATTTTGCAGCAGGACAGGGGAAGGCCATACATAGTGTGATTCACCTGGAGTGGTAAAATCAGCTATAACAGATGCCCCCTAATGTGTGAGGTCAGAGGGGTCATACGATGGCCGAAATACATTATAAGTCCATCCCAAAAGTGGAGTGATGAAGGATCCCAAATGGAGGACTAGCCACCCAATCAGCATAGTACAATGATACAACTCTGCACATAACTGCAAATACATATAGTAGTCCCGGATACATAAGAGTACAATGGCCATGAATAGGCATGATACAAGATATCACATAAGTGGTCATCGCTATGTACAATATACATAGATCAGAATCTCCATGATGAATATATACAAAGGATCATGATCTCCATAATGGCTGAAGATATATAATAGATCAAGATCTCCATAATAGCTAGAAATGTCTGACATATACTGGAATCAAGTCATGAGAGCTGAAATATCATGAACAATGGCACGATCAAGGAGGTAGCATATAAGAGATGCCACCAATCTGGAAAGTATTCTACACAAACCACTACGAGTACATGTCCTACTATGTGAATAGAGGTGTCGAGGTCGAACATAGTAGTCCATCGTCTGATTACTGGTCATTAATGTATACCGTTAACAGACGCAAGATCACCCACCGATAATGAAAATGGGAATCAAGGTACTAGAGTGCAAACTAACAAGTGTGAATAAATGTGTTGAGGTCAAACACTTGAGAGGATCCATCGATCAGGGGACATTAATGTATTCCCAAAGACTGTCGATGGCAAGAGAATCTGCCACTGATGACTGCAAGTCTCAAGGCACTCAAAATGACTCTAGATTCCAATCCCAGAATAAATGATCCGAAGTCGATGGGATAAAATCCACTGGAAGGAGGGCATTAAGGTATCCCCCATCATCCAACATGAGGTACTCAGCAAAGCTGTATAATGTGGAAGGACTCGATCATAAGGTGCATGAACCAGTAATTGCACTAGGAATGGCCAACATGCAAAGTCAAGATAACTAAAGAATGGCCGACTCAGGCTTCAAGTTCCTTCGAACAAGAGCATAACGGCATATGGTGACTGAATAGAGGCAACATAGACTCGATATACAAATTGGGACATCTCTGCGACACAGGAGGCATTGAAAGAGGCTCCATAGGGACTGGAAGCTTAACCAGTCAGTGGAGATAAACTCAGATAAATGAGTACAGCTCCTAAAGTCAAAATATAACGCAACCAATGGATGTGATATATAGTGCTTTGTTCGAAGGCGACACGACTCGACAACTGCCAAAGATAACATCTTTCCTTGTCCAGCTTTTTGGTTTTTCTATTTTTTTGGACTTTTTCAGTTATTTAAAAATATTGAAAAAGAATTAAATTGCTTTATAGTTATAGACTAGCAGGAGATGAGTGTCATAAGGGAAAACAAACTAGTTCCAAGCAGTGGAACATACCTATGCTCAATGCAAGGATACATGTGTAGGATATCGACACTCGGGGGAAAATCCCCTCCCGGTAAAAAGGGAAACAAGCTGCGAAGGTTATAAAAAATGGCTCTGCATGGCCAGACATGAGACAAGCTCGGGCTATATGGATGAAACGCAATGTCAGGGAAGTCGACATAAAGCTCAATAAGGCAGGAAAAGCTCATGATAATGCATTCACAGCTTGACATGAGGGAGTCCTGACGGAAATAGGCCAGCAAAAAATCAAGAGGAGTATGAGGCTCTTGTGAAATGTCATGGAAATACTATACAACGGACTCCCACACCCTAAAGGAGAAAATTTCAGCATGGGCACTAAATGCAAATAAGGCACTAACTAGGGTACCCATATAAGGTGAAGCTCTACCACTCATATCATGCCACTTCTAAAACAGCAAGAAGGTTCCGTGACATAATAGAGTGGGTTCGTACCTAGGGTCAGAATGAAATGGTCATAATGTTATGCACAATGAAAATGGTGGTGAAACCTAACCTATATGCCAATTTAGACATGATACCCGAGATCTGCACGAACGGGTCAATCCGACGGCTGAAACGGCACTGAAAAAGGTCCTCTACATCATGAATTATGTCAAAAACGGTCCAAAATGGTTAGAAATTGTAAAAACTATAGGAAAGGGGGTAAAAATTTTCAAATATTTGAAAATTTTCTATAAATAGTAAACAATTCAAAATATTATAAAACATTTGAAACTTTTACCCATTTGAGCTCAGATTTTCCATAGCGATTTCCAGGAGATCCAGTCGGCGAAATCCACTACTGTTTCTTCCAGGTATTTACCCATGCTCTTCTCTTTCATTTCAATGCATTTTTTATCAAATTCCATGGTCAATTAAGCTTTCTAGGCCAAACTAAAAAGGGCGTTGCGGCCCACGTGGAAATCGATGATTTTTCCACGTATAGGGCTGGAAATACGTGGAAAATGCCCCCAAAGCTGCGTACATATGTGGTTGTTTTGAAAATAGTCGCGTATGAGGCCATGCATAAGGTTTTTTCAATAATATAATGGAAAAATTTGCAATTTCTTGTGCAGGATGGTCCTAGAGTGGAGAGAGCGTGAACATGGTGAGGTAGAGGAAGCAGTAAGGGTCGATCTAATGGCTCAACAAGCTCTACGTGCATGCGGACTCTACAAGTTTTGGTGTCTTGGTGGTTTGAGGGCCAAAACAAGACTATTACAGATGCTGGTGGATTAATGGGATCCAGACTCTGAGTCCTTCCAGATAGATGGGATGTCCCTCACCATAGAGGTGGAGGACATATACTTCATTACTGGGCTTTCTAGATGAGGGGAAGTGGTGAACCTTCATTCTCGTGGTGGGCTAGGAGGTGGCCTGACTATCGACGAGTACATTACGGTGTACTACTATCCAGAAATAGAGAAGGTGGGGACTCAGTTCCCTACCAACGCTATACAAAAGCTGGGCCTAAATGCCATACTATTGACATTGGGCAGGATAGCAGGCTTGGCATCACTCCACCAGGTCTCGTGGCCTCTGATGTTCTATGTAGTGGAGTGCATGAGACCCACGATTTATGACTGGAGCACTACACTACTGAGCAACATGAAACATCAGCTCAGTGAGTGTAAGGCAGGCAGAGTGCGGAACTTCAGGTTCAACAGTATTTTGAGCACGTTTTTCTTTGAGCGTGTTCCAAGATTGAACCCCAGAGTGGACGTTCCTCTTCACGGGGTTCGATATCCAGCCCAATGGTGTTGGGTAGATGTGATGCGCAGACTGGGGGGTGGTAGGGTGGCCAATCCCTATCCAGTTGAGTTCTTTCCATGGTGGCAACGATAGATAGTTGCCATCGATGACTACCCCTATGTGGGGATAGATTTTCGGGGGGTCTCGGACATGCCGCTACCACCAAGATCAGCATGTGGTGATATAGGTAACGAATCTCGACCCTCTCTTTTTAAATTTTTTTGAGTTATTTAATTTTTTTGTGTTTTCTGATTATATGGAATCAAAAAGACATAGTTTTGCGTGACAATACATAGTGACATCTACCATTTGTGTGCAGATGTGGGACTACGGTGGCCAGAAGGCTTCCCTCGTCACAGATGGAGGGGAAGAGGAGATGATATCATGGGTGTGGATGCGAAGTGGACGCTCCAGAGCATTCATACCAATTTTGTGAGACTGACACATAGGGTTCCCATGGCACGAGTCGAGGACTTGCCTGAGGCTATGCAGCGGCAGGTGGTGGGTGTACCACACAAATGGGTGTGATTATTCCGACGGCTAGCTAGAGCCGTAGTGATCTTCCATGATCACAACCCTCCTCCTCCTCCACGGGATTAGATACCTGGGAGTCTATTCATTTTGTATTACTGTGTATTATATGTTGGTGGCTCGAAATCCCCAATTTTGTATCATGACACTATGTATTATCACATTTTTTATGTATATATATATATATATATAAAGTTTTATGGTGATCGATTACATGTGTAAAAAATGTGTTTGTGATGAATTTACTGTGAATGAAACAAATGCCAATATAGCACGTAGTTAGCATATGAGTCAGCAACTTAATTATTATTTCTTGGAATGTGTATGTATGTTATATTGTCAAATTACCGTTCTAATAATATCACACGTAAGAATATTCTTAATAACATCGGATCTCTAACATGGTACAAACCATTAAGCTGTGACACTACTAACTTTGAATCAAGACGTACCTCAAGAGAGAGAATGCCATGTGAAATGGCATCCTGTAGAAGCTCAATAATGGCACTATATTCAGAAATATTGTTGGAAGATGGTCACAAACATATGCCTCCTGAAGATAGTACCTAACCCATAGGAGTATAAATCACCCAAGAAACAGAGGATGAGTGTTGAGTGTGATGGCTCGCACCATCCATGAATCCTATGTAAGTGGAAGATTCCATTGACATTTGCCAAAAGAAACAGAAACTAATCACAAACCAGATCACGATAAGAAAAAGACCTAACTATGCAAAACTGTACAATAATATACGATAACCAGCCTTGGTTGAAAATCATGCATAGTACTTCTTTATATAGAGCCCATTTCTAGGCTCCGCCAAGGCCGTTCCTTCATAATCCACTAACTCATAATCTCCCTTCTCTAAGACACGTTTGACAACGTAAAGACCACACCACATAGGATTAAATTTTCCTGCACCCAAGGGTTCTTTCGGTTGAACCCACAAAAGGACCAAGTCTCCCTCACTAAACCTCCTTGGATGGACAGACTTATCGTACTGGACCTTTACACGACATTTATTGACTTCTAGAGCCACCAAGGCATCCCGACGATGCTTATCAAGTTTCTCAAGGTGGACCAGACGCTCCTCCAATGGTGAAGTGTCTGGTAAAAGTTCTAGAGCTAGTTTCAAAGAAGGAATCTTGCATTCAACCGGAAATATCGACTCCGCTCCATGTACAAGTTGATATGGAGAAAAACCTGTGGAAGTCTTAACAGTGGTTCTATATTCCCACAAAGTAGGATATAACATAATGTGCCAATTATTCTTGCTTTGTGTGATGGTTCGTTGGAGAATGGATTTGAGTGATTTATTCACTACTTCTACCTATCCATTCGCTTGAGGGTAGTAAGAGTAGGAATGCTCTTGCTTATACCCTAACTTTGATGCCAACTCTTCCATCATACGGTTCTGAAAGTGCGAGCCATGGTCAGTGACAAGCTCTTTCGAAATTTCGAACTGAGTAATAATTTGGTTGAATACGAAGTGGGCGGTTGTCTCACCATCGTATTTAACTATAGGCATAGCCTCAGCCCATTTCATGAAGTAATAAACAACCACTATAATATGATGGTGCCCCCCAGCCGAAGCTGGGTTGCAATCCATAAAATCGAGCCCCCAATTAGTGAAGGGACCGGCGGTGATAATGGGATGTAACAGGGCAGGTTTCGAGCACATATTACATGCGAACACCTAGCAAGGGTGGCACCTCTTGACCGCATCTACACAATCCTTAAAGATCGACAGCTAGAAATAACCCACTCTTAAGATCTTTTGAGCTATGGAAAGCCCAGATAAATGACCGCCACATGCCCCTCCACGGCAATCATTCAACACTACCTCAGCTTCTTCATGAGTTAAACAACGTCGTAAAATGGAATCTACCCCACAGCGGTACAAAGTGTTATCCACTATGAGGTAGTTCTTAGACACGTGACGTAATCGTCGTCGTTCATCTCGTGAGAGGTGAGTAGGGGTCTTCAATGTTTGTAAATATATTATGATATCCCCATACCTTGGGTCTAAGGTTGATATTAAGAAGATGTGTTCATCAACAAACATATCTTCACAAACCAACTCCTCGGCCTCACTCGAGAAATCCGATATAAGCTCTGCAAAAATTAAAGACTTCTTCGATTTTGCCGAAACAAATTTGAGATTGAATTCTTACAGAATAACAATCCATTTATCATATTTTCCCCCAATCTTCCTTTGAGTGAGGATGAATTGAAACGGATTGACTTGGGCTACAACCAAGGTCCGGCGAAGGAGAATATAATGTCTCAACCACTGAACCACATGTACGGTAGCTAAAGCAAGCTTCTCGACATGAGAATAACAAATCTCTACGTCAATAAGGTTCCGGCTCAGATAGTATATGACATGCTCTTAGAGCTCCTCATCCTCTTGCACCAAAACCATACCAATCGTATCTAAGGACGCGACCACCTATAATAGAAAATCACGGCTATAGTCCGGGGGACTAATCATCAGGGCCGATGCTAGGGCTCACTTGAGTGCATCAAAGGACTCCTGGGTTCGCTCATCCCAACAAAAGGGGGTGTCCTTCTTCAATAGACACATGAAGCCTCTAGTCAAATTGGCAAAGTTGACAACAAATATTTGTTATAATTTTACCATGCCTTGCAAACACTAAAGATGACGAATATCATTCAAGGGAGACAACTAAAGTATTGCCTCAACCTTCAAAGGGTCGACTCTTATACCCTCTTTAGAAAGGATGAATCCTAACAAACGACCTGACTTCACACAAAATATGCACTTTTAAGGATTTAATCTAACCAAATAGTGACGGCATCTTCCGAATACCAATCTCAAGTGATAGGGATGACGCATTCTCATACGAGAATGAGCAGGAAGGTCATCCAAAAATACTTCAATAATTGACTTGAGATCGTGGAAGATCAAGGTCATTGCCCGCTGAAATGTAGCTCCGGCATTTTTAAGGCCGAAAGGCATTTTCTGATATGCAAAAGTTCCTCAGGGACAAATAAATGCAGTCTTATGTTGGTCCTCAGGTTTAATTTGTATCTTATTATACCCAGAAAATCCATCCATAAAGGAAAAAACCTCGCTACCCGCACACTCATCCAAAATCTGATCAATAAATGGTGTGGGGAAATTGTCCTTAGGACAGGCACGATTCAAATCACAGAAATCAGTACATATGCGGATTGCTCCCTGCTTCTTATCCACTGGAATGAGGTTTGAAACCCACTCCGTTAAGGGAATAGGATAGCTGAAACCGGCTTTCAACAGTTTATCTCTCTCTGCCTTAATCGCGGGTGCTTTCCTAGGATTCACCGCCCGCAAGCATTGTCGAACAGGATTAGCGTTGGGATAAGTCTTAATCTCATGCTCGACAATACGAGGGTCGATACCTGGAATTTTTTTGTAATACCAAGCAAAGATATCACAGAATTCTTTAAATTGCTCGGTGTATTCTAGAGTCTCAGCATGGGAACATTCCGCCCCAATATAGACATTCTCTATCCTTCCAGGATCACGAGAGATGTTGATAGGAATTGTTGAAGATATGTTAGCCATGTTTCCATCAGCCATCTGACCAGGAGAGCTTAATGGAACCATAGGACTACCAACTCTCTCACTAAGAACCACCCTAAAATCCTCACACTCTAAGCGGTCAAGCTCGGGAAGAAAGTACGATCTATGATGGAGTTCCTCCCATGGTGGCTCAACTACCGACATAGCCTCAATAATCATTTCATCTGAAGGGAAAACTGTATCAAGGCAGTTGTGTGCATGAGAAGACTGTACTGCCCATGCCGATAGCACGTAAGGGTCCTCCTCCTCCATCCACGAAGAGGAAGGACTAGGCTCTGCAACACACTTGAGATTAGCTTGATAAGCTATCATAGTTGCAGGCAACGGCACGTTCGTCATGATGGGCTCACTCAGAGTACTCGGTGTCGGAAGAACCCAAGGATCTTCCATATGACTCGTGCGAAAAGACACCAATCTCATAGATGTCGAAGCCTCACCGGAACTAGATCCTATCATAAGGATCAATGCAGGACAACTAAAGCTTCCCATGAGGGATGGATACATGCCTACACCCACACTCACAGTTACTGGCTGAGAGTGCTCAACGATTGGGATCGAAGCTCCCAAAGATGCGGTAACAGATGGATTCTTGAATGTCATTTGATCAATCATTACTATCTTCCCGTTATGTGGAAAGCATACAATGCAGAACAGGGAAGAAGCAAAGGCTTGCATACTGTACATCCAATTCCTACCCAGCAAGAGATTGTAGTCAAGGGGCGCATCAACCACCTTGACCTCTATCGCAATGGTCTTCCCTCCCAAACAGACTTTAAGGGAAGGACGGATGTCGTGCAGCCTAAACAATCTCCCATCGAACGCAGTTAACATGGTTGCTGATTTCGACAGCTCAGGGGAACCTAGACCCTTCCAACACGATAAAGACATCACAGAAGCGGCAGTGCCTTCGTCAATCACAGTGCACTTGACGGTCATATTAAGACATTCTACGTGAATCAAAAGAGACACATAGTAAGGCAAGTGAGGTTGTAGTCCTGCGGTTTCAAATTTAATCATGGAGGAAGAATCATCATCGTTCACACCAAGGGTAGAAAGCAATGCCTTCATCTATGAAGGACAACTCTAAAGCACTTCCAATGCAGACATCGCACAAGGAGTATGGCCCAAATCCTCGACAACTGAATAGTTCTGGGTGGCTCAGGCATTTGGATTGTGCCTCGACCACTTAAGGACTCCCTTAGGAATGCGAGGTGTGCTAAATTTTCATATGCTTAGCTAAGACATCAGTACTACATTTCATTTTCATAACAAACGCATATAAACAGGATCACTGAAAGATAGAAAAGCACAACCATACAAAAGGAACACAAAGATTTATCCTAGGAAAACCCTAAAGGGAAAAACCCAGCAAAAGCTTCCTCAATATAGATGACCCAAAAAGATAAAAGATAAAAGATAAAACCAGCAAGGAGATCAAAGCCTGATCCTCCTTCTTCTCCAGCTACTTCTCTTCTCCACTAATGCGCTACACAAGTGAGAGTGTGTGTTCCAAATGAGGAGTACTACACCTCTATTTATATTCATCTGTTCACTTAAGTTAACTCATCTGTCATGTAGGCTCGAGTTACACATGTAGGCTCAAGTAACCACACTGGGGTGCTAATGACCCACCTTTACAATTAGAGGGGACTGCCTCATGACTCTTATTAGTTCTTCTGATTAGGAGCATCGGGGTACAAAGTAATACAAGTGGTTCTCCCGGTAGGACAATTGGGGACCACAAAGAAATACATATAGAATATTCTTCGAAGTTACAATATTTCGACACTCCCCATTAACGAGAAGGGTATTCTATAACAACATCAACAACAACAATAATAGGAGAGAGATAGAGGACATCATCAACATCATCAGGGTGATACATCTATAAATGATTGGAAGCTTTTCAACATCATGTAGCCTTCATCTTCAATCTTTATTCTTCAGCATCATCAGTACTTTGACCGCTTCGATCAGCAGCATCTTGACTCTTCAATCAGCAACAACATCTTCAGCACTTTAACCTTTCGATTAGCAACATCTTCAGCACTTTGACCTTTAGATAAGCAACATATTCTTCAGCACTTTGGCCTTTCGATCAGCAACAACATCATCATCATACTCTGATCTTTCAATCAGACTCATCATTATCATCATCCTCTGATCTTTCGATCAGAACCATCATCAACCGAACATCATCATACTCTAATATCAACTCATCATCATATTCTGATCTTTCGATCAGTACATCATCATCATCATACTTTGATAATACAACATTATCATCATCAGTATCTCATCATCATCACATTCTAATCTTTCGATCAGAAACATCATCGCATTCTGATCTTTCGATCAGAAAACATCATCATCATCAACAACATCATAATCATAAGCAACTTCTGATCTTTCGATAAAAAAACATCATCGTCATCATATTCTAATCTTTCAATCAGAGAACATCATCATCATCAGCAACTTCTGATCTTTCGATCAGAGAACATCATCATCATTAGCAACATCTGATCTTTCGATCAGAAACATCAACATCATCAAAACATCAACATGATCCTTCCTTTCGGAATTACAGGATTTAGGTATTTACGGAGTTACCAATGATCCTTCCTTTCGGAATTACGGGATTTAGGTCTTTACGGAGTTACTAACGATCCTTCCTTTCGGAATTATGGGATTTAGGTCTTTATAGAGTTACTAACGATCCTTCCTTTCATAATTACGGCATAAACACATTTGTGGAACTCAGACAATCCTTCCTATTTGAATTACGGGATCAACACATCTGTGGAACTTAGACAATCCTTCCTATTGGAATTACGGGATCAATTCAATGATCCTTCCTTTCAGAATTATGGGATTTAGCTCTTTACGGAGTTACTAACGATCCTTCCTTTCAGAATTACGTGATCAACACAGATGTGGAACTCAGACAATCCTTCCTATTGGAATTACGGGATCAACACATCTGTGGAACTTAGACAATCCTTCCTATTGGAATTACGTGGTCAATTCAATGATCCTTCCTTTCGGAATTACAGGATTTAGGTCTTTACGGAGTTACTAACGATCCTTCCTTTTGGAATTACGGGATCAACACAGATGTGGAACTCAGACAATCTTTCCTCTAGGAATTATGGAATCAACACACGTTCTCGAGTACCGAAGTCACTGGATCCGTTCTGAACCGAAGTTAAAGGATGATACAATCCTACCACATTCATGGGGACCGAGATCTCTGGATACATTTTGAACCGAGGTTTAGGGATGATGCAATCCACCACTTTCGCGGGGGCCGATACCTTCGGATATATTTTGAACCGAATTTCAAGGATGATGCAATCCTACCACATTCACGGGGGCTGAGACCTCCGAATACATTTTGAACCGAGGTTCAGGGATGATGCAATCCACCACTTTCACGAGGGCCGAGACCTTCGGATACATTTTGAACCGAAGTTCAGGGATGATGCAATCCTACCACATTCACGGCGACCGAGACCTCCGAATACATTTTAAACCGAGGTTCACGGATGAGGCAATCCACCACTTTCATGGGGGCCAAGACCTCTGGATACATTTTGAACCGAATTTCAGGGATGATGCAATCCTACCACATTCACAGGGGCCGAGACCTCCGGATACATTTTGAACCGAAGTTCAAGGATGATGCAATCCCACCACATTCACGGGGACAGAGGTCACCGGAAGGTCTTTCGAGGAAGGTCTTTCTAAACCACACCAAGCTTGTCTCGAAATTGTTCGAACTTTACCTGAGACAGAGGCTTTGTCAGCGCATCATCATCTAAACCATCTTCATCTACATCTTCAGTATGTGAATACTGAACTATCACCATCTGTATCTTTAGTATGTGAGTACTGAAAGGATCATCAGGTCACCATCATCTGTATCTACAGTATGTAAATACTGAAACATCATCATCTGCATCTTTATCTTGAATGTAGAAATACCATATTTCTATGTGTTACGATGAAACATAGGGTTCTCTGGTATCACAACTCTCGTTATCACATAGAATCAATGTAGTATCCATCTTCAGTTCAAAGAGACCTGATATCAGCTTCCGAAGCCATATGGATTCACAACTTAGTAGAGCAATCTGCTATGTATTCTGCTTCAGCCATGCTACGAGAAACACTGGACTATTTCCTACTAAACCATGAACTCATAGAAGACCCCAAACAAAAGCATCTACCTAATGTCCTTTTCCTGTCTGAGATACTTCCGGCCCAATCTGTATCTGTGTATCCATACAATCTATATTCATGGCTACCATCATAATATAGACCAAAGTCTATATTCCCTTTCAGATATCTCATCACATGCTTTGCAGTTACTAGGTGAACCCGTCTTAGTTGAACAAGATATTGACTTAAGGTGTTCACAGCAAAACAAATGTCTGGTTTGGTATTTTTTAAGTACATCAATGACCCAATGATATGTCTGTAACGAGTCATATCCACTAACTCTGATGATTCATCAGCTAACAGCTTCAGGTTGGAGTCCATGGGTGTGGCCATGACTTTGTATTCCAACATATTGAATCTCTTCAATATCTCTACCGCATACTTTCCTTGGTTGAGAAAGATTTCTTCTGAACTTTGCCATACTTCTAGACCTAGCAAATAATGCATTAACCCAAGGTCTTTCATCTCAAATTCTTCTGCTAGTTTCTTCTTGCTTTCCATGATCTGTTTCTCATTTCCTGTCAAGGATAAGTCATCCACATATAATAGCAGGATGACAAGTTCATCTTCTACAAACTTGAGATAAAGGTTAGGATCAACTTTATTCTTGGTAAATCCCATGCTCAACAAGAAACTATCTATTCTTCCATACCAAGCTCTAGGATCTTGCTTCAGGCCATAGAGGGCCTTCTTCAACTTGCATACGTGATTCCATCTGGCTTCAACTTCAAATCCTCATGACTATTCGATGTAAAACTATTTCTCAATCATACCATTAAGGAAGGCTTGTCTTTAATTCACCATGGAAGAAACTACCATGATAGTTCTAAAGGAAGTATACCTTACTTCCGGGAGTAAGTGTCTCTTCAGAATTAATTCCCTTTTTCTAAAAGAAACCTCTGGCCACAAATATTGCTTTATACTTCTCGATACTTCCGTCAGCTGCATGCTCTATTTTGTATATCCATTTGGAGGATACAATACTCTTTCCTTCTGGTTTGGGAACTATATCCCATACATCATTCTAGTGTTCTTTCATCATAACATCTTCCATGAGTTCGTCTTGTCAGATCATCAACATATCCTAGTCTTCTGCATTCAACTTTGAAGGTTGGAACCCACTTTACTCTTGGTAAAGTCTCGATCCATCAAGAAGCTGTCCATCATGTCATACCGTGTCGAACTCAGATATCTTTTGTAGTCACTCCCCCTGAAGTGGAGTATTATCTTCCTTCTTCATTCTGTACAGGTGGTTCTATGCTTGATATATACTGGTCAATAGAGTATTTCATGTCATAGTCTATTCTTTCTGAGGCAAATCAAGAACCTTTCTTTGTACACTTGTTCTTGTAGATCCATATGGAGGATACTATGTACTTCCCTTTATGTCTCGTAATCATATCGTATACATCATTCCCCATGATTAATTGTTATTCTTTGATCATAGTTTCTTTTATAGCATTCTTTTCTTCATCTTGAGTTATCTCTCATACCCATGGTGGTCTTCATCCTTTGAGGTGGATCTACCGCTCTCTGGAGCTCTTTCTTCTGTTATGGTGTCTCTGACCCTGAGAGCTTCAAATTCATGTTTATTGAATTGTCATCACTTGTTCTTCGGAACAAATCTCGTCCTTATTTTCTTGTAGGAGGTTGTATAGGACCTTTCCTACAATTCAAATCCACCAGTTGCATGGTTAGAACTATTTCATAAAACATATGCATAATGATAAATTCTTATGCATCATGCAACTATTTAGCCAATACAACATTCAACCATATTTCACAGAAACTTTCTAGATTCCTTCTATCTCTACCATGACATCATTGAGATTGTGCACTAATCCAATATCTCAGCAAAGAGGTTTGATAAGTAGCACTGGAGAGTTGTATAGCGCCATGAGATACTTACCCATCACATGCATATTAGTAGTATTAATGTAAACAATCTATCATGCATAACACATCAACTGAATACAATCAAATGCATAACAAAACAATATCATGAAATGGCAATTGAATACTTATCTTTTATTTGTTTCGTGGGTAGAATCCATCTTGATCATTTTGCTTTATCATATTCTTCATTCATGAAATCATCATTTCTTATCCAAATGATAAGATGAATAAGAGGTTGTTCAAGAATTGAGTTTTTCATATTCCTCATCGCTTGAGGGATCTTCTTTGAATGGTGAGAGCTTGATCTTCAATTGCTCCCATCTTCTTCTTCTCTTATTATTAGTCGAGCTGAAAGTAATCACTTACTTCTGGCATACATTCTTCACATGAATGAATCCCATGATCCTGGGAGGCCATTCAAGGTGGCTATCACCACTTCTGCATACTTCTTCTTCTACCGCTTCAAGTTGTTCTGCATTCTGGATCTTCGCGTTCTTCAACTGTATTCTCAAAGCCATCTTCTGATTTAATTTCTTATCGTCAAATCGCTTGATCAAGGAATCAAACATCTTCGGTGTAATTAGGGAATACACTTGTGGTATAAGTTGATCAGTGATTGAATCAACCATGTCCTTCTTGGCCTTGATCAAGTTCTTCTTGTGTAAGTCTTTGAGGCTCATCTCCCTCTAGAACTGGAACCTCTCTACTCATGTAGGTGTCCAGTTAATTTTCTTCAGAGAGATTAAATACTTCCATGCTTGGAAGTTTTAAACTTCACCAATATTATCATCAAGCAAATGTAATAGATCATTTTGAAATGAGAACCTCAAATGCAAATAGCAAAAGATTAGATCTTACCGATTTGAGGTGTCCGTCTTGCTTCCGGAGCTGGCTGATCTAGGGTTTGTCAGAGAAAACCTAATTTTAAAAACTTGGAATCTTTCAGATCTGATTGGATAGAAATATATATCTCTTCAAATGGAGCTGTTCAATGTACTCCTTTTCTGAAAACAGTGGAGGGAAGTCCCCGGAACAGGAAGCCCTAGTTTTCCAATTTCTTCTGCAAAAATGCCTGTTACTGTTTCTATGATATCTCCAAAATTACTACTCCTCTATGTCTGAAATTTTGCACTGAGGTAAACTTGCATGTCTCTGATCCAAAAACACACGTTTCATAAGAATTGGTTTCACCAATTTTAATTTATGATCATTTTCCCAAGGTGACCTGTTACATGACTATTCAGAATAGTGCAGTTGTACGGCATGCCACGTGTCCTCGGTTCATCATCAGATTCTGAAATTTGGACAAAAGAAATTACAGGCCGTGCTCTTTCTAGAAAATCTTTAGGAATTCCATTTGGACCTCTATAGCCCATGCTACAACAATTCTCCCCAAGTGTCCTGTTTAGGGATGAATTCTGGAAGAGGCTAGAACCCTAACTTGGAGGGATCATATCGCCCAGAATATAGAGAATCAGAGGCTGAATTTCGGACACAGTGTAAATCAGGATTTTATCTTTGGCCTTTGCAATTTTAAACTCCTGGTCCTTGTCCAATCGTAGGATATAGCAAAAGTACCAAAAATTAGCAATTTTAGTATTTATGGTTTTTCCAGATCGGGGTCAAACTAGGGTTTGACTTTCCCAGAGTTTCACCCAACCAAATTTCTTGATCCAGGTCTCTAAACTTCGATTTTGATGAGGAGAAAAATCCTATGCTGGTCTCACTCAAAAAGTCTTCTTCTGTAGAAAGCCCTAATTTTCCGCACCAAAATTGAAAATGCTCGGAATCGAATTCCGCTTCGATAGAAAGATGCGCCCTTCAATGGAGAGTCAGTATAGCCTTCTTTTGCTGATCGATCATGGATAGAGACCCAAAAAAATAAGAATCCATAGATTCTTTAGCTGCACAATGTCTTCTTTCAGGGTGGCTCTGATCCCATGTTAAATTTTCATATCCTTAGCTAAGACATCAGTACTTCATTTCATTTTCATAACAAAAGCATATAAATAGGATCACTGAAAGATAGATAAGCATAACCATACAAAAGGAACACAAAGATTTATCCTGGGAAAACCCTAAAGGAAAAAAACCAGCAAAAGCTTCCTCAATATAGATGCCCCAAAAAGATAAAAGATAAAATATAAAACTAGCAAGGAGATCAAAGCCTGATCCTCCTCCTTCTCCAGCTACTTCTCTTCTCCACTAATGCGCTACACAAGTGAGAGTGTGTGTTCCAAATGAGGAGCACTACACCTCTATTTATATTCATTCGTTCACTTAAGTTAACTCATCTGTCATGTAGGCTCAAGTTAAAAATGTAGGCTCGAGTTACACATGTAGGCTAAAGTAACCACACTGGGGTGCTAATGACCCACCTTTACAATTAGAGAGGACTGCCTCATGACTCTTATTAGTTCTTCTGATTAGGAGCATCGAGGTACAAATTAATACAAGTGGTTCTCTCGGTAGGACCATCGGGGACCACAAAGAAATACATATAGAATATTCTTCGAAGTTACAATATTTCAACAAGGTGTAGTTTCAGGTTTATCCATAGGTTTCTCAATACGCAAACGGGACCCTGGTGGATCAGGCTCTTTGCTTGGGCTGGGTTGTGAGGAACCATAATCTTTCACACGGGTCACAACTTTCGCAGCACGTACCATGTTAATGCAACCATGACCACTATCCTCCGGCGGATCTTGATCAGCACTAAACTATTCATGGGACCTCGAGTTCATATTTTGATTGTGCGGTAAAGGGTTAGTTAGCATAGTTGGGCCCTGTGCCAGGAACCTTGAGGCTTCATCAATACGAGGGCACAAGTAAGTGAGGTGACCGTCCTTACACAACTTGTAAGGGAATTTAACCTTACGTTTAGCTTGCTTGTCCCCCCCAGCATTACGACCGTTCTTGTCATTACTATTAGCATTCTCATTCTTATTCCCACCCTTACGATTATTCTTACCCTTTTTTATATTTTGTCTGGGCTGCTGGTTACCCTTCTGGTCTGACGATTGCACTGAAAGTACACTCACCGTTTGGGTGGGATGAGACAAAGTCGTAGCTTGTCCTGAAGCAGATTGGTTGATTGACAATTGGCTAACTTGTTTTGCAACCAAATCCACAGGTTTCGCACTTGCACAACCCACAATGCCATCGGCATGTGGTCCAGGTTTGACTTTGGGGTCGAAACTAGAACATGGAGCATTGGGAATAATCTCATATAACAAACCGGACTGAGCATAAATCAAGTCCAGTTCCTGTGCCCTAAAAATTGCTTGTTCCTCATTCTGCACTCCAGATGTAGAAACATCCTTCGCTATATATGGAAATAACGACTTGAGGAACCCTTTGAGGAGGAATTCCAGTGGTATAAAGGCTTTAATTAACCTCTTTCGTCTATGCCACTCTTGAATATGATCCAAGATATGTGTGGCTTTATCTTGTCGAAATGTCGACAAGAGTTCAGTACCAATGTCATAACACACTAGTAGCTGGAAGTGGTTAAGAAATGTCATCGCAAGGTCGTCGAACAAAGCGAATGCTCCCCTAGGTAGCTCTATATACCATTTCGCAGCAGGCCCTGTAAGGGTGCATTGAAATAGCCTTAAATAGATGGAGTCCTGGTGTAAGGAATTCGAAGAGCACCATAGGTGAAACGTAGTAACATGTTCGCTCAGATCCTCTCCCGGTTTGCCCTCGAACTTAGGTATGTTCGAGGGAAGCTTAGTAGGGACAGTCGGCCAGGCCGAGTCATGAGAGACATGATCGTTCATTAATCTAGACAAGTCAGGAAGATTCAGAGTCACGAGGAAAGGGAGCCTAGGATGATGAGGTCGATGTACCACTCCCTGATAGTTCTGATTCGTATAGGTCTGATTACCACCATGGCCTTGGCCATAGTGCCATCCTCTCGGATGACCCATATAGGGTGGCATGGAAGCACCATAGTGTGGTGGAACTTGACTAGTAGGAGCTACGAAGCCGTAATTAGGAGAGTAAGCAGGTTGTTGATACCCGCCCCCATAAGGTGAAGAACCCTATCCATACTGCGTCCCATAATAGGGCCCATAAGTCATCGCATGATATGTCCCATGAGACACTCCGTAAGTAGGAACATACGCTCTGAAAGTAGAAATATACATTCTGAAAGTAGGAATGTGACCTCTAGAAGTATGAGCATGACCTCCCGAAATGACGGGCGGTGCATGAAGCTGAGACACAACCGGTCTCATAACTGCAGTACGAACATGACTCGTAGCAATGTTTCGGCCCGAAGGACCATGTGAATAAGGTGGAGGGTGAACATTTGAAGAAGTAGGGATAGAGGACGGAAGGACCTGAGTAATAATGTACATACTATTCCCTATAGTCACTCGTCTCGGGTCCGGTATCCTAATAGGATCGCTAACCCTGGACCTAGGAGGAATATGTGATGTAACTTCCACCACCAGGATGGAAGGTGCAATGTGACTAGTGCTCCCAAACCTCTCCGCATGGTAAGGAATGAGAGTTCCCCCAGGCATAGTGTTAGGCTTGAATTTAGATTCAACATGAAATGCCAAATCATGTGTAGGAAAACCAGACATACCATAACTACCATAGCTAGTGCTTGCAGGTTCAAAATGAGTCTCTACATCCTCTGACATTCCATACCGGTAATGCGTCAATGGGGAATCAACCCTAGAGTGAGTATGTCTATCATGAAAGGTTCCTATCTTAGAAATCATAGGACCTAACTCAGCCAAGTCAAGTGAAGGATCGTAAGTAGGAGTAAACTCCCCATCGTCTACACGAATGGGAGAAGGTGGTTCAGGAATATCCTCTATATGGTCTCCCATGGTGTGTGAATCAATGTGCGAAATAGTCCGCTTGGACTATATAGGTCTCTCTCCAAAAGGAGGAGGAGAAGTAGAAGGTGGAAGTCCTGCTAAATGACGAGAACGGCGAGGAGCCGTACCCAAATCCACAATGACACAAAAAATAGAAAAGACTCTCTATATACGCAAACCCTAAGCAAGCTATCGTGCACAGAGCAATCACTAATAAAATATAAATCCAAATACAAGCAATCAAGGGCAAGATAAGTGAGCTCCTGAATGAAGCAGGTATGTCTCACCTAGGAGAGGCTTGAGACTCCCATACACAACAAGCGGAGGTACATAACCAATTATTGTGGCCCTCAGCTTCAACGCGTAAAGAAACTGTGTTGTCTGACCCCAACCTGGCTAGGACACCCGTAGAATAACCCCTACAAAGTACCCCCTCAATATCCTAGGTAAGGCCACTAAGGTCACCTCAATATAATCAATGTTCAGGTGGACAGTCGCAGGCGGGATTGACCGTATGGGCAGGGTAGCAAAGCCCAAAACTCTCGAAAGAGCCCCCAGATACGAATACAATCCTGGAAATATCTCCGGTGCTACTCAGTTATGACTAGGGGTCATCCCAATCAATAACCACTCACACTTCCTCGTGCTTAACTCCCTTTTGAGAGGAGGATCCTGAGAAACACTGGTTATACCAAGGATTTCACACACTCACCTAGACACACACATACATGTTGTTGTTTAGTGATCTTGGAGAATTTACTCACAATGAACTATTCCAAGATCCTAAAACCTAAGCTTGTTGGTGCACCCTATAAAATAAAAGAGTGTAGTTCATTTTAATTAAGCATTGATTTTAATTGGCTTTATTACTCAAAAGAGGGATATGGTCGTGCAACTAATGGTGTTATGACGCAACATGAAGTAAAATGCACACCTAATAATCAATGCAAATGCATTGTGTCCATGAAAACAGGGTATGCCACTACGTGAAATGCACAATTTTTCTTCAAATGATGAATGCAAGATTTCCTATATGAAATCCTAACTAATACTCCAAAGCAAATCTAGTGCACGTACAATGCAAAATGCAAAATGCAATGCATGATGATAAACAAATGTTTTTGGATTTTTTGAAATAAAATGAGATACAAAAAGCAAAAGAATGATTCTACAACCCCTAGACTCTACAAGCACACTCAAACAACACTCAAGAAAATCACTACGGTAAAATAAATCTAATGCACTAATCCCAAACAAAAAATAAAAAATGCCATGACAAGAACCTTCAATAATAATAAAAATTTAGCCAAAAAAAAACGTCTCTGGTCAGAAACAGAGGTATAAACAGTCTTAGGCAGTGCCAAAGGAGACTCATCAATCATCAAACTTCACCTAACAACCATTTAACTTCCACAAAAAGGAAAAACTAAGGGCATACACGACTGTTCACAGTAAACCCATGTGTATATGTGGAAATCGCAGAGAAACCCGCGTGTGTGACGCGACTGTGAGTTAAAAACTCGCGTACAGGAAGAAAGGTGCATAAAATCAAGGAAAATAGACAAGCTGAGACAAACTTGACACCAATCAGACACTACCAGGAAAACATGCCCCTAGACCCGACACAGAAACAAGAGAGAAAGAACAATTCAAATTCATTGAATGTCGATAGAACAACCCCCAAAGGACAACTACTAGGAACTCCCCAATGGAGTCGCCAATTCTGTTACAGAGAAAAATTCCTATGGCTTGGGGTACCACAACAGACAGCTTGACTCCAGAAATCAATCCTTTCCAATATGCAATAGAAATTAAATGTCTAACACTAAAGGATTAGACCTCGTACCTTATTCCGGACGGTTGACATAGATCCTCGTTGAGCTTTCCAACTTCAGCTTGAATTGGCAAATTACTTCCTCAACAACAAGTAAACAATACAAGCATTCTATATATCATGGCGTTAGATCTATTCTAGCATATATAATCAATAATGTATAAGCATTTGACATAATCCTATGGATAAAATATTCATTCAAACACACATTATTGGACAGGAAAAAATATTTCTATTAATATAAATAAGAGATTACAATAGATACAACCTCTGATGGCACGTCTGCGAACTGGAGAAATTGAATCCCCCACTTGGGCCTCCACCACTTCAATCCTCCATCTCTCGATAGCAATCTCACAAGCAAAAGGCAAGCTTGGGAAGAACACAAAAGTGCTCCAAGGGACAAAGGGATGCAGACTCAAGCGTAAGTCCTAGCAACAATGGACTATAGTTTCTTTGCTCTCAATTCTCTCATATGCCTTCAATGTACCATAGAATTCCTTATATAGCTTTTCAAAGGGGTAATGAAAGGTCAAATCCGAGCGATATCAAGGCATAGGGAAGGCCAAGAGTCAAGTGAGTCAGATCCATGTCAAGGAAAACTCCAAAAGGATTTGGATTTTGTACACATCCCGATCTACGTGGTTTTAGGGATCAAAACCGCGTATATACGCGATTAAGGGTTTAAAAGTCGCGTGTATCATTTTTCACATGTTTTTAGGGATGATAAAGGAAACATCAAAGGACAAAAAATGGTCCAAGGGGTCTAAGGAGTCTGCAGCGGGACAGGTGGAGGCCATACACAGTGTGATTCACATGGAGTGGTAAAATCAACTATAATAGTAATTATTAAATTGCAAGTTGAACAGTTCTCTGTGCGCGGGTTCAAAAGAATTATGTCTTTTGCTACAGTAAACCTGGCCCACATAACGCAACCCAACATTTTTTATATAACACATATCGCATATGTGATATAACGCATGTCTGTTTTATCACATATGTGATATTGATACAATGCTTTTTAATAATGGGCAATTTTTCACGTGATCTCCAAAACGCATATGCGATTTAGTGCTCACTAAATATGCAACTTGACTGATCTATGCTTATCAAATATTAAAATATTAAATATCAAATGCATATCAAACTTAGACTAAAATATGTTAAACTTCTATAACCTTACAATGGACCCCATACCAATGGTTAATACCTCCAAACCTATCCTTGGACCATGGTAGTGTCTACGATGATGATGATGATGACGATGATGATCATGAATAGTATGACTATGATGACGATGATTATGATGATGATGACTATGATGGTGATTATAATGATGATGATGATGATGATGATGAGGATGATGACTATGATGATGAGGATGAGGAGGAGGAGGAGGAGGATGACTATGATGATGATGATGAGGATGAGGGTGATGATGATGATGATGATGATAAGGATGATGATGAACAATGATGGTGATGATGATGAGGAGGAGGATGATGACTATGAGGATGAGGATGAGGGTGATGATGAGGATGATGATGATGGCGATGACGATGATGATGAACAATGATGGTGGTGGTGATGATGATGATGAGGAGGAGGATGAGGATGAGGGTGATGATGATAATGATGATGATGATGATGACGACGACGACAATGATGAACAATGATGGTGATGATGATGAGGATGAGGATGAGGATGATGATGTTGATGACGATGATGATGAGGAACAATGATGGTTGATGATGATGAAGAGGAGGAAGAGGAGGAGGATGAGGATGATGATTGTGATGATGATGATGATGATAATGATGAGGATGGTGATGATGATGAGGAGGAGGAGGAGGAGGAGGATGATGATGCTGATGATGATGAGGATGATGATGATGACGAACAATGATGGTGATGATGAGGAGGAGGAGGAGGAGGAGGAGGATGACTATGATGATGATGACGAGGAGGAGGATGAGGGTGATGATGATGATGATGATGGTGATGACAATGATGATGAACAATGATGGTGATGATGATGATGATGATGATGATGATGAGGATGAGTATGAGGATGAGGATGAGGATGAGGATGAGGATGACGATAACGATGATTATGAACAATGATGGTGATGATGATGAGGAGGAGGAGGAGGAGGAGGATGATAATGATGACAATGATGATGAGGAACAATGATGGTTGATGATGATGAGGAGGAGGAGGAGGAGGATGATGATGATGATGATGATGATGATGAGGATGAGGATGATGATGGTGGTGGTGATGATGATGATGATGATGATGATGATGAGGACGGTGATGATGATGTTGATGATGAGGAGGATGATGATGGTGATGATGAGGAGGAGGAGGAGGAGGAGGATGATGATGATGATGATGACGACAATGATGAACAATGATGGTGATGAGGAGGAGGAGGAGGAGGATGACCATGATGATGATGATGAGGATGAGGGTGATAATGATGATGATGATGATGATGATGATGATGATGATGATGATGATGGTGATGATGAGGAGGAGGAGGATGATGACTATGATGATGATGATGAGGATGAGGGTGGTGGTGATGATGATGACGATGACGACGATGATGATGATGATGTTGAGGGTGAGGGTGATGATGATGATGGTGATGATGATGATGATGAGGATGATGAGGATGAGGATGATGATGATGATGACGATGATGATGAATAATGATGGTGATGAGAAGGAGGAAGAGGATGATGGCTATGATGATGATGATGAGGATGAGGGAGATGATGATGATGATGATGACGATGATGATGATGATGAACAATGATGATGATGACGATGATGATGATGCAGAGGTGGAGGATGAGAGTGGTGAGGAGGAGGAGCAGGAGGAGGATGACGACGACGATGAACAATGATGGTAATGATGGCGATGGTGATGATGATGATGATGATGATGATGACAAAAATGATGAGGAAGAATGATGATGATGATGATGATGATGATAGGTTTAGTTGAAACTTTGCTTTGATTTTATTTTCAAGCATTTGCAATGGAATGGTGATGATGAATAATGATGATGATGAGGACGAGGAGGATGACAACGATTATGATGAGGATGATGACTATGATGATGATGATGATGATGATGAGGACCGCGATGACGATGATGATGAAAAATGATGTTGATAATGATGATGATGATGATGATGACGATGATGATGACAACGACGACGATGATGATGATGATGATGATCACAATGACTATGGCCATGAGGATGATTATGATGATGATGACGATGATAGTAATGATATTTCACCTACTTACTACAAATACTAATTAGTAAATATTGAAAACCATCGAAATCTTTAATACACATATAAACACTCATTACATTGATGGCCACACACTTGTTTGAAGATTTCTGGTACCAGATGATCTATTCTACTCTATGGACCGTACATTTGTAGACATCGATGAACAACTGTCCACCCCTCATATCTCTCACATCCCCCCCTCATATATCTCCCATAACCATCCCTCCCTTCCCCTGTAACACCCCGGTTTTGACCCCGCTGCATTAGATGTATATGATGTATATATTGTAAATAATCATGGTGAGGAGCTAAAGGCCAAGGCCCCACCATTGATTGGTTATGCCATGTTTTAGATTTAATTTGTCACCGATGGAATATCGGGGAATGCGACATACATATTAAGTTTCAACATCATGTAAATATGCATCTTTAATTAAAATGAACACAACCAGCTACGTTCACGACAACTAAATTGAGAAGGGGCATGATTTTCACAAGGATAAGGGTGGGGGGGGGATGTCAAACCTTGGCCAATGGGGGGGAAAAGCCATGTGTCACCTTCCCTTGTTTTATCCAACCACCTCCATTAAGAATTGTTGCTGAGTAGTTGAGGCAGTTATTGTTTGGGAGTGGAGTGTGGCAAGACTGTCAGTCCTTTCCCACACCCACACTACACCCACGGTTGACTTCACAATGGCCAAAACCACTGCCATCACTCCCACAGAGACACCACTCTCTCCACGATAGTGTTGAAACACTCACACACTCCCTACTCACGACTATCCATTGTTTGTTCATCAGCGCGCATAGCCGGAGCTGTTCATCTTTGCGCATGAACCAATGTCTATTCATTATCCTCACGCACATGAATTTTCCTGGTTTTTCAACTGATGCAACGAGCTAAGAGCCGTGCTCTTTCATCCACGATTTGCTGTGAAGGGCCATTCATGTTTTCGGTTGTCTCACAGACTCGTATGGTCGTGTAATTTTCTCGTCATTTTAATGTTGAAATTGGAACCATTGTTCTTCCCGTGAGTTATGGTTGTCGCCGTTCTACTCAAGATTTGTTGTGTGGCTGTGGTCTCCCTCACGTTGTGATTGTTGTGGTCTTCTTTACATTTGGGGTCTGGGGCAAGTTGCTCTCACGCACAGATTGTTTGGGGTCATTTTCCCATGTTGTGAGTTTTGCTCACTGATTACATTTTGGGACTGTTGTTTTCCCCCATGTTCACTAATATGTTTGGGACTGTATAATTCGCTTGGGAGTTGTTTTCCCCTATTAAGCTGTAAATGCTGAGTAGTTGCATGCGCGCAATGGTTGTTCTTTGGACTGTGTTGGGAGCAGAGATGGGGGCTTGGTTTGCTTGATGAACTTGGTGTGTTTGGATACCACATAGGCAGAGCTAGAGGGATGGCTTTCTTCTCCACAACCCCTGGATAGCACTGGAAGGGAATGCAGGGCCTGAGGGACTGTGTAGCAGAGAAGGGACTGATTCCTTGTGTTGGGTGTGTGTGGGTGTCTTAGAAGCCAGGCTAGTTCTGGTGTAGGTTTTCTTGGCTTTGTAATGAGCTCACCAGCTTAGCATTTAGCCTTTCCCAGCTCCTTAACGGCCTGATAAACCTGCCCATGTTGGCTTGGCTGTCTTGTTGATGGCCTGATAAACCCAACTGTGTTGGCTTGGCTGTGTTTTGTGTATCCTTGGCTATGTGTAAGCCTGATTATTCCCTTATTCCTTGGAGAATCATGCCCAACTCGGGGGTGGTAGCATTGCTGAGAGATTGAAGAGCACGCTGGCCTATGGTTGGGTGGAACGTTGCAGTGACGTAGTTGGTTGCAGAACAAGTTCTTGATAAGATAAGTAATCTGGTTTATTTTACTTCTGCAATCATATTTTTTGTTAATGAATGCGATGAACCTGTTGAATGAATGCTTGTATGAATGCATGTTGATTCCGATGTGCATGATAAATATGGTAGTTGTGTATGATAAATAATTGCATCTGTGTATGTTCCACTGCAATGCATCTTGTTTTCAGCATTCTGTTTCATCATTTTATTCATTCACATGTTCATGGGGCTGGTAGCCCGGATGGTTAATGCCATGGTCGCGTCCTCTTTGCCGGTCTGAGGGTTGGGGATGTGACAGCCTGGTATCAGAGCTCATGTTGCAGCATGGGCCTGCATGAGCCATGAAACATGCAGTGACAGAAGCAATATTTCTTTCTTCCCAACAGAAATCAGTGAATGACTGGAAAAATTCAAAATTTTTATCTAAGTGTTGAACTGTCAGTTCATCGAAACACTTAGTGGGAAGGACTTCTGATGTAGTGGAAGAGCTAGGCGGAAGCATACCTCACGGAGGACATTTGGAAGGAAAATCACAGAAAATTTTCTAAGTGTTCGACGTCCATCGGCGGAAAATAGTTCATCGAGAGCCTGCCATTACAGATAGCTAAACAACTACACATCTGACGGGTAAGGCCTCCGACCGCCGACGCCATGAAGAAAGTTTGAAAATTTTTCTAAGTAACAAAAAAAAAAAAAAATCGGCCATCGGAAGAAGATAGTGGTTCGTGCACCCGCCGTTTCGAAAGCCTAGAGCACTAGCCTTCCGATGAGAAGAGACTTTCAATACCGATCAGGTTGTGCCGCTGATCGGAAGAAGATCGAAGATCTTGTTCTACCGTTGCGGCTGTTGATGGAACTATCTCGCCGATGAAAAGAAGATCAAGCGGCGAAGAGGAAGACAAAAAGGAAAATTTCAAAAAAATTATTTAAGTCCGGGAATCATCGACCATCGGCGATGGTTAGTGGATAGAGCTTCCGACAGCCGATGAGTTATGGTCCGTAGAAACCGCAGTGGATTGAACGATCGTCGTTGCGGCTGTCTAATGTACTATCCTTCCGAAGGTTAGAAGATTCGATCACCGACCTGGTAGTGCTTAGTGCATCCGACCGCCGATACAGCAGAGAAGCTAGTTGTTTTGACCGCTGAAATGTCGGATTGATAGTTGGAATGAGACCCGATTCTGCACAGGGAAACTTTGAGTTTTTCAAGTGGGATTTTCGACAGATTTCGACTATTTTTCAATGGGATTTTCAGCGGTTTTTCAGTGAATTTTCAGGGCTGAAAGTGAGAAAGTGGTAGCGATCTTATGTGCCATATTGTGCGAAAACCAATGATTTACAAAAAAAAAAAAAAACGAGGGCGCTGCCCTCGACCCGCTCCCTTGACCCCCATTGTCCCCCCTCAAATAGATGTTCTTTGATGAAGAAATTTTTGTGTTTGGGAAAATTGTTGTTTTATGGTTATTCTAGGAGAAGGTAAGTAATCCTGGTTTATATCAATTTTATGCATCTAACAGTTGTGTTGCTAACATGTTTGCAGAATTATAGTCACCCTCAAGAGCAATATTCCAGGTAGTGCAGTTTGGTAAGTAAGTGGTGGTTCAGTATGAGGACCCATGATGGATATGATGCTCGAGATTCTTACGAGCAAGCAGAAGATGCCATGGGAGAAAATGTCCGTAATAGAAATGATGACATAGAGTCTAATGGAAGGAGCTTCTAAGAGACACCATCAGATGTTGCAGCCACCATGAGAAGCTTGATCAAAGCCCAGGAAGAGCAGCATCAGTTGAATGCTGCTATGTTGTAGAGTTTGACAGACTTACAGAGAAAGATAGATTCTGGACGAGGTACAGCAAGACTAGAAGGTAGTAAGAGCAGTACTAGGAGAAGGAGAAGGACTTCTAGTGGATCATCTGATTCTGAAGAATCCAATGGGGATTCAAGTTCTTCTTCTCATAAAAGAAAAAGAAAGAGACACCATAGGGATCGCTCTCGAGATGAATTTAAGAAAGCTAAACCTCCTACATTTGATGGTGAGGTAAAGACTGGACAAGAAGCTGAAGCTTGGATTCTTGGGATAAAAAAGTACTTTCAAGTGCATCATTATTCAGGAAACATGAAGGTAAGAGTTGCCATATTCAATTTGAATGGAAGAGCATCCATTTGGTGGGAACACTTCAAGCAAGTAAAAATGATCAGTGAAAGGAGACTCAAGTGGAAACAGTTCAAGAAGTATTTCAAGCAGAAATACCTCTCTGACAGGTATTATGATGACAAGATTAAGGAGTTCCATGAGCTGAGATTGGGACAGCAGACCATGGAATAATATGCAAATAAGTTTTTGGAGCTGTTGAGGTATGTCAGGTACATCAGAGATGAAAAAGTGAAGGTTCAACATTTTCTGAGTGGATTACCTAAGTCTTACAAAGATAGAATTGAGTTTTACGAACCTAGAACTATTGAAGAAGCAATCAGGAAGGTGAAGTATTGCTATGAGCAAAGGAAAGGTAAACCTGATTACCACAAGGAATGGAAGGACAAGAAGAATGAGAAGTTTAACCAAAGAAAGAAAGGGTTCAAACCTTCTAACTTCAGGAATCAGCAAAAGCAACCATCCCAAGCTGCGAGTAAGCCAGTCAGAGTGACAGGAGAAAAGCCTAAAGATCCACAACAGAGTAGAGGACCGCTTCAATGTTGGAAATGTGGAGGACCCCACATGCACAGAAATTGTCCACTCGAGAATGAGAGTGCAAGGCCAGCTTATAACATTCAAGAAGAAAAAACAGTGGGTCAAGTAGCAAGGGCAGTCCCTAGGATTTATGCAGCACTGGAGGACCGCCAGGCAGATCACCAATAAACTATGGTTGAAGTAGCAGGTAAGATTGTTGAACAATCTGTTTCTATTTTGATTGACCTTGGTTCTACGCACAGTTACATTACTCCTAGATTAGTGGACATTTGTGCTTTTAAGACAGTAAAGCATAGGAAGTCTTGGTTAGTTCAGCTTGCCATTGGAACTAAGAGAAAGTTCAGTAAGGTTGTAGAGAAATGTCCATTGGTTATGGATGGATTGGTCACTTGTGTAGATCTGAATGTTCTACCGCTTGGTTCCTATGATGTTCTCATTGGAATGGATTGGTTAGAAGCTCACAGGGTGAAGCTTGAATGTTACAATAAGACCTTTGAATACATGAATGAAGAAGGAAACTTAGTAGTTGTGAAAGGCATTCCAAAGGTGATTATGACAGGTTTCAACAATGTATTTAAAGAAGTTCTATAGGAAAGGTTCCCAGTTGTATGCAGCTCAGATTTTGGAGACATCAGGAGATGAAACTCCAAGGTTGGAGGACTATCAGGTGTTACAGGAATTCAGGGATGTGTTTCCTGATGAGATTTCAGGGATTCCTCCAAAGCGAGACATTGATTTCACTATTGAACTTGTGCCAGGAGTAGCACCAGTGTCCAAGGCACCTTACAGGATGAGTACACCAGAAATGCTAGAATTGAAGATGCAACTGCAAGAGTTGTTGGAAAAGAAGTATATCTAACCAAGTGTGTCCCCTTGGGGAGCACTAGTTATGTTTGTAAAGAAGAAAGATGGTACACTCAGGTTATGTATTGATTACAGAAAATTGAACAAGGTTACTGTGAAGAATAAATATCCTTTTCCTAGGATTGATGACCTCTTTGATCAAATGAGAGGAGCAAAGGTATTTTCCAAGATTGACTTGAGTTCTGGTTACCATCAGGTGAGAATCAAGGATGAAGACATTCATAAGACAACCTTCAGGACAAGGTATGGGCATTATGAGTTTGTAGTGGTACCATTTGGTCTCACAAATTCACCAGCTACATTTATGTGCCTTATGAATAGTGTCTTCAGTAGATATTTGGACAAGTTTGTTCTTGTCTTCCTTGATGACATTCTTGTTTATTCTAAGAATGAGAAAGAACATGAAGAGCATTTGAGATTGACATTGCAATTGCTCAGGGAGCATCAGTTGTATGCAAAACTGAGCAAGTGTGACTTCTATAGAGATAGAATTCAATATTTGGGTCACATTATCTCAGAGGAGGGTATATCTGTGGACCCTGAAAAGATTGAAGCCATTATGAATTGGCCTACTCCAAGAAATGTGATAGATGTAAGATCTTTTATGGGACTTGCAGGATACTATAGGAGATTCATTGAGGGATTATATAGGGTTGCACATGCCATCACTTCTTCGCAAAAGAAGGGGATGAAGTTCGAATGGACATCGAGGTGTGAAGAAAGTTTCCAGCAGTTGAAGAGTCTTCTCACCAGTGCACCTGTATTGAAGGTTGCATATCCAGAGAAATATTTTGTGGTGTGTATCGATGCATGCAGACAAGGGCTTGGAGGAGTCCTTATGCAGGAAAACCACGTGATATGTTATGAGTCGAGAAAGCTGAAGGAGCATGAGAAGAACTATGCCACTCATGATCTAGAGCTTGCAGCTATAGTACATGCTCTCAAGATGTGGAGACATTACTTGATGGGAAGGAGATTTGAGCTCAGAACAGATCATTGTGGACTGAAGTATTTATTTGATCAACCTACCCTGAATGCTAGGCAAGCAAGATGGTTGGAATTTTTATGTGAGTTTGATTTTGAAATCAAGCACATAAAAGGGAAAGAGAATAAGGTAGCTGATGCACTCAGCAGGAAGATGCAAGAAATGCATGTGGCGTCTCTTAGTATTTGCCAATAGGATTTGAGGCAGTAGATTATTAGTCATGCTGTTGGAGATGAATTGTATGAATAGGTAAAAGACAAATTGCAATAGCAAAGTCTTGAGAAGAGGTATAAGGGATATAAATTGGAAGAAGATGGACTTCTCACTTATAAAGGTAGAATTTACATTCCAGATGTAGCAGGTTTGAGGAGAGTTGTTATGGATGAGATCCATCAAGCTCCGTATTCTAGTCACCCAGGATATCAGAAGACAATCGCTACAGCTAGAAAGCAGTATTTTTGGCTAGGCATGAAAAAGGACATGGCTGGGTACATTTCAAGGTGTATGAAATGTCAGCAGGTGAAGGTTGAGAATCAACATCCAGCAGGCTTGTTACAGCCTTTGCCAGTTCCTGAATGGAAATGGGAAGTTATTTCCATGGATTTTATTACAGGATTGCCAATGACTTGGAGACAACATGATTCCATCATGGCTGTGGTAGACAAGTTGACAAAGGCAGCGCATTTTATACCGATTAAGTCTACGCATAAGACTAATGACATTGCAAAGATATTCATGAAGGAGATATTCAAATTGCATGGATTGCCGAAGGAAATAATCTCTGACAGAGATGTCTAGTTCACTTCCAACTTTTGGAAGGGGTTGTTTGCATATTTGGGTACAAAGCTAAACTTCAGCACTGCATACCATCCTCAGACAGATGGGCAGACAAAGAGAGTTAATCAGGTGCTTGAAGACATGCTTCGCATGTACGTAATGGACAAACCAACCAAGTGGGAAGATTATTTGCACTTGGTAGAGTTTGCTTATAACAATGGATAGCAGGCATCCTTGGGGATGAGTCTGTATGAAGCTTTGTATGGAAGAAGGTGTAGGACACCAGTGACTTGGGATAATCCAGTGAACAGGATTGTGCTTGGACCAGAATTGCTCAAGGAAATGGAGCAAGAGGTTGTAAATATCAGGCAGAATCTGAAAGCAGCACAGGACAAACAAAAAAGCTATGCAGATAAGCATAGGGTGAACAGGGAGTTCATTGTTGGGGATCATGTTTACCTCAGAGTGAGGGCAAGGAAGAGTTCCTTGAAGCTTGGAAGTTGTGCCAAGTTGTCACCAAGATATTGTGGGCTGTTTGAAGTGCTTGAAAGAATAGGGCCAGTTGCATATAGACTTGCATTGCCTGCTAGCACTAGGGCTCATAATGTTTTTCATGTTTATTTGCTTAAGATATATGTACATGATCCTAACCATGTGATAAATTGGGATGTGATTCAGGTGGAACCTGAGGGAGAGTTCTGAATCGAGCCAATGCGCATCCTTGACAGGAACATCACAATGCTCCGGAACCGGGCCATAGGGCAGGTAAAGGTGCAATGGGAGCACTACAGACCCGAAGAGGCTACATGGGAGCTAGAGGATGCCATGTAGTTGACACATCCATTTTTGTTCAATTCTACAGAACACTGAGGCGATACCAGTGCAGCATTTTGTTCAAATTTTGTAAAGCACTGAGGACAGTGCTATTGAAGGGGGAGGGGAATGTAACACCCTGGTTTTGACCCCATTGCATTAGATGTATATGATGTATATGATGTATATATTGTAAATAATCATGGTGAGGAGCTAAAGGCCAAGGCCCCACCATTGATTGGTTATGCCATGTTTTAGATTTAAATTGTCACTGATGGAATATTGGGGCATGCGGCATACATATTAAGTTTTAGCATCATGTAAATATGCATCTTTAATTAAAATGAACACAACCAGCTACATTCATGGAAACTAAATTGAGAAGGGGCGTGATTTTCACAAGGATAAGGGTGGGGGGGGGAATGTCAAACCTTGGCCAATTGGGGGAAAAAGCCATGTGTCACCTTTCCTTGTTTTATCCAACCACCTCCATTAAGAATTGTTGCTGAGTAGTTGAGGTAGTTATTGTTTGGGAGTGGAGCGTGGAAATACTGTCAGTCCTTGCCCACACGCACACTCCACCCACGGTTGACTTCACAATGTCCAAAACCACTACCATCACTCCCACAGAGACACCACTCTCTCCACGACAGTGCTAAAATGCTCACACACTCCCTACTCGCGACTATCCATTGTCTGTTCATCAGCGCGCATAGCCGGAGCTGTTCATCTTCACGCATGAACCAATGTCTGTTCATTATCTTCACGCACAGGAATTTTCCTGGTTTTTCGACTGATGCAGCGAGCTGAGAGCCGTGCTCTTTCATCCACGATTTGCTGTGAAGGGCCATTCACGTTTTTGGCTGTCTCACAGAATGGTATGGTCTTGTAATTTTCCCATCATTTTAATGTTGAAATTGGAACCGTTGTTCTTCCCGTGAGTTATGGTTTCCGCCGTTCTCCTCAATATTTGTTGTGTGGCTGTGGTCTCCCTCACGTTGTGATTATTGTGGTCTTCTTTACATTTGGGGTCTGTGGCAAGTTTCTCTCACGCACAGACTGTTTGGGGTCGTTTTCCCATGTTGTGAGTTGTGCTCACTGATTACATTTCAGGACTGCTATTTTCCCCCATGTTCACTAATACGTTTGGGACTGTATAATTCGCTTGGGAGTCGTTTTCCCCTATTAAGCTGTAAATGCTGAGTAGTTGCATGCGCGCAATGGTTGGTCTTCAGACTGTGTTGGGAGCAGAGATGGGGACTTGGTTTGCTTGATGAACCTGGTGTGTTTGGAGACCACATAGACAGAGCTAGAGGGCTGGCTTTCTTCTCCACAACCCCTGAATAGCACTGGAAGGGAATGTAGGGCCTGAGGGACTATGTAGCAGAGAAGGGACTGATTCCTTGTGTTGGGTTCTAGTGGGTGTCTTAGAAGCCAGGCTAGTTCTGGTGTAGGTGTTCTTGGCTTTGTAATGAGCTCACCAGCTTAGCATTTAGCCTTTCCCAGCTCCTTAATGGCCTGATAAACCTGCTCATGTTGGCTTGGTTGTCTTGTTGATGGCCTGATAAACCCAACTGTTTTGTCTTGGCCGTGTTTTGTGTATCCTTGGCTATGTGTAAGCCTGCTTGTTCCCTTATTCCTTGGAGAATCATGCCCAGCTCAGGGGTGGCAGTGTTGCTAAGAGATTGAGGAGCACGTTGGCCTATGGTCAGGTGGACCGTTGCAGCGACGTAGCTGGTTGCGGAACGAGTTCTTGATAAGATAAGTAATCTGGTTTATTTTACTTCTGCAATCATATTTTTTGTTAATGAATGTGATGAACCTGTTGAATGAATGCTTGTATGAATGCATGTTGATTCTGTTGTGCATGATAAATAATGGTAGCTGTGTATGATAAATAATTGCATCTGTGTATGTTCCACTGCAATGCATCTTGTTTTTAGCATTCTGTTTCAGCATTTTATTCATTCACATGTTCATGGGGCTGGCAGCCCGGATGGTTAACGCCATGGTCGCATCCTCTTTGTTGATATGAGGGTTGGGGATGTGACATCCTCTCATATTTCTCCTCCCTTCATCCTCCCCATGTATGTCCCCTACCCATCCCTCCCTCCCTCCCATGATTCCCTCTACACCTTCCTCTCCCTCCTTTGACTCCACCCCTCTTAACCAATGTAATGTTGGGCCATGAGCCACCCTAAAGACTGTCTGGATGGAATATTGGGAGTCTAAATGGTATTATAATGGGATAAGGATTCCATTACTCTTTTTAACTCTCGTACCAAATTAGTTAAGGAAAAATGCATATGCATTATAACACATATGCGATATGAATCACATATGCGCTATATCGCATATACGATATGAATAAGCTATAACGCATATGTGTTTTTTTTAAATTAAAAAAATTGGCGAGAAGAAGGTTTGGAATTATGTTCGGAAATAGCTTCGGAATACCAAACCTATTGGCTAGGACAAATAAACTAGGGATATTGCTTGTCTTTTAGAACTCTATCAATATGCTCAGTTTCGATGGTGTGTTTTGCTATGACAGACACAATATTTTTTTATGAAAATTTATAATATTGTAGAGTACGATCTTACGATTCTGAATATGTAATTTTTTCCTTCAAAAGTATGTTTTATTTATTCATTATTATTTTTCTAAATGATGCACGTCATTTTTTGAAAATAGATACATCGATTGCTTTTTATATAACTTTTGGTTTCCTTCACCATTTCCCAAGAAAACTATATGGTGCACTAGATGAGAGAAATCTCTACGATCTTATATATAGAAATAAAGGATTTCATTAATTTTTTCCCCTAAACTGTTGCACCCGCAAAGAACATTTTCATTTCAAGATTTTCTGACTTCAGTAATTAATAATAATAAAAATAATTCATGAAAATTTTTGAATAAATATTGTTGCACTAGGCCCATATGTCCTTTATATGTCTACAATATTTTATCCCAAATTAACATCATTTACCTCATATATTGCTGCACCCGCACAAGCATATATGTTATGATGTGCTGAAAATTTGATAACCCAATTTCACATAAACTAATTTTATAATCATTTACACACATTTTGTCTCCATAAATGCTATATATTATGAAATCTGATTCAATTACCTATCTTTTGTCTTTTTACTTCATCTTCAAATAAGTTAGGGAAGTACCCCTAATTGTCACCTAAAGTCAGAGTTTCTAGGTTTTTCCAGTATTATGTGGCATATAAAGTGTCTTTAAAGGAGTCCATGATTGTGCATCATCCCTTAGGTGTTAGTGGGTGTTATCCATGCAATGTCAGCTTGAGCACATGGACATTGGACCTAGGTTTATGGATGAGTCCCTTGTACTACTTCAACATTGTGATTAGTCCTTGCACATCGGATATTAGCTACTTTAGAATGCTAGTTAGCACCCATACATGGGAGCTAGGTTTATGGTGGAGCTTCTTAGGCTACTTTAGCTTAGTGGCTAGCATCTGTACATGGGACCCTAGTTCCCTGGCTTACTTCAACCTTGTGATCGATACTCATCCATGGGAACCTAGTTCATGGTTGTATCTTGTCACATCAATAATTGATGTGACAAGATACAAATGTTGTAATCTCACAGATCACATAAGGTTACCAATAATACATACAAAAATATACAGAATATACACAGATGCAAGAGATAAGAACAGATAGGATAAACAGATTATATTATTCTCAATAGATCATACAAAGCCAAGAACTGAACTTCGTTCTTGTGTGGCTCAACGGTCTAATATACAGGTTACAAACAGTTACAATCATAACTACCTGTCGGTTCACCGAACCGACACGACTATTAGTTAACAGACTAACCACTGTGTTTACTTAGCCGACCGACGTAGTCGGTCTCTCGACTTAGTCGGCTGATCGACTAAGTCGGTCTTCGTTCAAGTCGACTTATGTCGACTTGCTCCTTCTACATCTCCCCCACAAACAAAACATTTCTTCGTCCCGAAGAAAGAGGGAGGTAAAAAAAAATAGACTAGAAGTACAAAAAATAGATTTGCAAAAGGAGACTGCTACTGAGGTGGGCTGTGCAAGCGAATAGTTGGTCTTTTCTGTACACAGACTTCGACTATTGCTGGTGCTGTGATGGAAAGCTGATGTTGAAAGTCTGTCCATGTCTGCAAAGCTTTCTGAATGTCGATGGTCAGAGTAGTAAGATTTGAGATGACCGACATCTTCTCTGCCATTGTCATTTCTGCAATATTTTCCATGGTGGGGCCCAACAGCCGATTGTGTTCTTCCGCAGTATCAAGGAGTCTCTTAATCTGCGGACAGATGTTGTCGAATTTCTCCAAGTTGGGAAGGGCTTGCTGAACCCACTGGTGTGCCTCACGTTCCAACTTCTGTAGCTTAGTGTTTTCCACACTATTTGTTCTTCGATGGTCTGCCTCAGTTTGGTCTCAGTCGACTTCCTTCTTTCCAAGGCCTGAATGCCTTGTCTTGTCTGCCTCGTCTGAGTATAGACCTGCCCATAATGAGTAGGCCAATCTCGGATTACTTCCTCAGTTACAATGGATTCCTCCATGTGGTCTTGTAGAAGTTTGTGAGCCTCCGAAAATGTTGTGTGCTGAGTCAGGAGCAGTCAGGCAGTTTCTTCTTTTTGCCCGGCCTTAGTCTCTTGGAGGTGGGTCTGTATGGTCGACACCAAACCTTCAAACAGCTGATATGCTTTTTCCAGCGGTCGGCCGGTAGCAGCTTCGACAGGTCCTGGGGTAACAGTCTGTACAAGAGACCTGCATTTGTCGAAGAACTCGACTTCTTCTGTCTCCTTATCCTTGAGTTGTTTCCTTAGTCGGGTCGCCCTCCTCTTTGACTCTTTTGCTAGGGTGTTGAGTAAGTGGCCGACCTCTGAGTCGGTCAACGAGCTTACATCCCGTAAGCTAATATTTACCTGAGCGGGTCTAGGAAGAGGTTCTGTTGTCTCCTTGGCTTGCTCTGTTGTTTTGTCGGGAGGACCTGCAGAAGTGGAAGGTGGGTCAGAGGCCGAAGGGGTTTGTGTCGGAGGGGTAGGTTCAGTGGTCGGGGGTTTTTGTGTTTGGGGAGGTGGTATGCCCACTTCCGGCTGTGATGATGATGATGGTCTCGGCTGTGAATCAGGCGGTGGTGGAGGTGGTGGAGATGATGGTGGTGGGGGTGGGGAGGGAGGGTTTACTGATCCTGGTGGTGATGGAGAATGGTGGGGGGAACTTTGGTCGGAAGACATAATGTCTTCTTCCGGTCGGTAGACAGTGAAGGTTTGTTCAATGCCTGATACATCGCCACCGTCATGGGTCCTTGTAAATACTATTGTTTGCTGGGCTTATATCTTGCTGCTGGCTTTCAAGGGTGTTGTTGTCTTTATTGTTTGGGCTGACTGGAATATTGCAGGTAGCGTTTGAAAGAAGGCTTTGAGTTCAGCGTCCGTGCTGGCCCTGGCCCTGAGTGCTTCAGGGATAACTCTTTCAAAGACTTCTGGGGAAATGGCGGTCTGCTGCACTGGTGCTTGCTCCTCGACTATTTTAGTCGGAGATGGAGGGGGAGGAGTCGTCACCAGGTCGACCACATCTTCGGACAGTGGTGTTGTTTTGACCTTCTTTGGCCGACCTTTCGGCAACGGAACCAATGTTGTAATCTCACAGATCACATAAGGTTACCAATAATATATACAAAAATATACAGAATATACACAGATGCAAGAGACAAGAACAGATAGGATAAACAGATTATATTATTCTCAATAGATCATACAAAGCCAAGAACTGAACTTCGTTCTTGTGTGGCTCAACGGCCTAATATACAGGTTACAAACAGTTACAATCATAACTACCTGTCGGTTCACCGAACCGACACGACTATTAGTTAACAGAGTAACCACTGTGTTTACTCAGCCGACCGACGTAGTCGGTCTCTCGACTTAGTCGGCTGATCGACTAAGTCGGTATTCGTTCAAGTCGACTTATGTCGACTTGCTCCTTCTACACTACTTCAACATTGTGATTAGTCCTTGCACATCAGATATTAGCTACTTTAGAATGCTAGTTAGCACCCATACATGGGAGCTAGGTTTATGGTGGAGCTTCTTAGGCTACTTTAGCTTAGTGGCTAGCATCTGTACATGGGACCCTAGTTCCCTGGCTTACTTCAACCTTGTGATCGATACTCATCCATGGGAACCTAGTTCATGGTTGTATCTTGTCACATCAATAATTGAGGGAAATGCTTTTCTAAGGAGGGTGGAGTGTTATGGCTCTCTCTAGGGGTTTAATGTGGGGATAAAGGGCCTATTATAGTAATAGTAGAGGCCATTCAATGTAAAGTACACTATATCCACTATGTTTCTTTATTATTAAATAAGGATCAATATGGTAGTTATTAGTGAATAAATGTAATGGGGCCTCATTAAAGAAGTTTCACTAAGTAGTTAGGAAGTTGTTATGGTTAGAAATGTCTTGTGATCTATAAATAGGAATGGAGTCCTCTTTATGAGTCATGTGTGGAGTATATTGTATTTGCAACTTAGCTCATGGAAGGTTGTCCCCTTGAAGAGGAAAGTGAACATGAGTGGATTCCTTCCATAAAATGATCAATTCTAAGGTGTTTCCCTACCTTAAGGGTTTTGATATTAATAAGGTATGGAGAATTTTTATATCTTGTATGTGGTAATATTTTCAAATCTAAGTTACATTACACAAATTCCTCTCCAAAGTTTAGTCGATCTCATCTCCTCTACTAAAATGATTAATTAGTTCTTCCTCTCCAAACTTTCCAATCCTAGTGTTAGGTACAATCTCCACCAATTCTTCCCAAACAACAAAAATTCAAGCCACTACAACAAAAGGGTCAGAATTACAACATTGTTTTGACAACACTTTTGATATATGAACATCGGAGCACACATAACTTGGAATGTAGAGAATATTGTGATGGAATTGCAACATATTATAAGCTCATCGTTCCCTTGTCAAGCTTACAACATCATCTACTGAATACATGGTAGGTTTGTGAGAGAATATGTTTTGGCTACTTGTTTGTCTTCCAATGTCCTATCTGGAAGAATTCCAATGTATTTTTCAGGATACCTCTAATCATAACATAATATTCAATTTTTTCGACTTTATGTTGGAATTTTGATGGTGTCCCAACCTAACTACATTGTCGAAATGATTGCAATATTGTCACAAAGATGTTGAACTTCCAACTTATCCCTAATGTGACCTTGTCATTGAAGTTGTTGCAAGTTTGTTGAAAATGTGTCAGAATTTCAATGTCAACCCAACATAACCCCATAATAAACACCATTTCAAGCTCATCATTCAGTCGTTGGACATGTCAGAATTTGAATGCCATTTAGATCTTCAGGCAGAGAATTTTGATAATGTTGCAACAATTGAATGGAGAATGAAAATACAAATCCAACAAGACAAACCACACAAGAAATGGATAAGTATTGCTCAGGAATTTACAGTATATTCATCATAATAATATCCGGTGTTACAATGTAGTATACATAGGTAGAATTCAAATGCATGAGTAATGAATTCGAATCCTCCAAGTGGATAAGATTGTATCTAACTGAATCTCTAACTCAAGGTCTCCCAATCAATATCAGAGTCCAAATAGACAACGCCCCAATAACCAATAACTCCAACAAGTAGTGACAACTAGTTAACTCAGTGCAACTAAGAGTGAGGTAGTTAGGAAAAGCGTTCCTCCCCATGCAACCATGCATTATCCATGCATTAGTAGCGCTAGCCTAATTGATTGTGAAGTAACTGATTGTAACTGAGGGATAACTAAGACTAACTAGTGCTAACACCAACTGAATGAAGTAGGTTGGTGCCGGGACTCCCAGTGGCTCCAAAAATGTAGGAATTGGTCTAGGAGGTGCCCTAACTGATGCATGCACATGTAGTAAGTGGCAGTTAACCTCTAGTAGTGTTCCCCACACTTCAATGGATGGTACATGTGTCCCAATTGGGCCAAGTGGACCCAATTGCACTAGTGGACCCATTTAATTAATTTAAGGTTCCTAAGTTAGGAAATAATTAATCTAATAGACATTTGACCAAGGGAGGATTAATAATCCTAGCACCCCCCATGAATCCTGACTTGGAAAAATGTGGGCCCTAGGAACAAGACCATAGGTCACCCAAATACAATCTAGAAGATAATAAAAAATGCTGCTGCTGCAAAAATTGCAGCTCTATGCAGCAACATGGTCCATTAGGTGACCTCTCAATGTACTTCTGAACTAATGATTCTGGTTGTTTTTGCTGGATGGTGAACGTAGGGAATGATCAAATCTATGCTTCTATGGGCCATGTAGCTGATCATTCACCATGATCAAGTAGCACCGACTTGGAACTTTATTGCACCGTTCTGTAGAGAGCGAATCTGTAAGGGGTAGTGCAACATGCTCATTCTGATACTGGGACCTACTTCTTCTTTTGTCTTCTGGAACTCCAAAACCACTTCCAGCTGCATCAAGAAGATTTTGATCCCATGTAGGTTTAGGCTTTTGATTAGGAATGGGTACTGGATCTGGATCTAGAATCTATTGAGATTCAGTCTCAATAACAGGATCATGTTGTATGTCATCTTCTTCATCTGAATCTGAAACCTGTAGCACATCATCATTATCAAAAATAGGAGGAGAAATAGTTATACCTTCCTGTGTTGCTGGAAGAGTATCATGCAATTGATCTTCTTCGAACTGGACACTTCTTTCAATGAAGCATATTCTGGTAGCAACATCCATCAGTTTGTAAACGTTTGCATCATCTGCATATCCCAGCGGAATGCATTCGCTACTTTGGGCTTGGAAGGCCTTTCTCTTGTCAAGTGGTATCCTAGCCCAAGATTTGGAACCAAAAACTCTCAGAGGAGAGACATTGGGCTTATACCCATGTAGTGCTTCGAATGGTGTGACCCCAACCATTGATTTGTGAGGCACCCTATTCTGCAAATATGAAACAGAGTTTACTGCTTTAGCCCAAAGAGAAGGAGGTAGATGCTTGCCATGGAGAAGAAATGTTGCCATCTCTTTCAGTGATCTGTTCTTCCTCTCAGCCACACCATTTTGTTGTGGTGTGTATGGAACTGAGTGTTCCATTCGAATCCCCTCTGATTCACAGAAATTCTGGAAATATTTTTTGACATATTCTCCTCCTCCATTGGATCTTATTGACTTGATCTTCTTAATGAAACTATTCTCAACCATATATTTAAAACTTTTAAAAGTCTCAAAAACTTTTGATTTTAGTTTCATGAAGTAGATCTAGCAGTACCTAGAACAATCATCAATAAAGGTCATGAAATACCTGCAACCATTAATGGAGTTTGTGGGCATAGGTCCCACTACATCACTGTGTATCAAATCAAGTGTAGAAACAACTCTATGAGCCTTCCCAACATCATACTTCTTTTATGGATGCTTACCTACCAAGAACCCAACACATAATCCATCAGAAGTTTGGATGGAGGGAAAACCTTCAACCATGTTATCATTGTGGAGCTGCTTCAGATATTTGAAATTGAGATGGCCAAATATCTCATGCCAAATCTTACTGGTGTTGTTAGCATGAGACAATACAGCTGTAGAAGGAGAAACAGGTAAGAAATGTGAAAAATCATAAGCTTTGGTAGAGTGATTTGCAATACCTTTCCCTAAAATATTTCTTGTGGATTTTTCTGTAATCTCAACTGAGTCTAAATCACATGTGACCCTCTTGGGAGATCCAGTATGGGTCTATTGCAGCTGCAACCGTTCTCTCCAAATTTCTTAAATTTTGGGCCCCTCCTCATGATTTTTGCATTTGTTTGATCATCTGGATCCTTGGATTTTTTGGGTCATGCATTAATTGTGGATGATTTCCTGGAGTTTACAGTCTGTCCTGGTTTTTCAAAAGATTCCTGTGTTTGAGACTTATGGTGGGTCGCAGATTTTAAGGTTGGTTTTGGCTTGTCGATTAGATTAAATATTCTTTGTTGTGGTTCGTTGTTGCGGAGGTAAAACGGGTTTTTGTCCGTTGTTGAATGTTTAAAGATGACTGAAACACTTAGTTTTTTCCATTGATTGAGAGTTTTTCTTGTTTCGATCGGAAGCCGAAGCTTGTTCGCTTCCGCCGTTGCGGAGCCCAAATTGGTTTAGCATCTGAGGTCCAAATCGTTTCAACTGCCGATAAGCGTTTGCCTTTCAGTCGTGCACCCGAATATTTTTCTCTTCGGCTGTTGCGGCTGAGAAAGCCATTTCGCGTCCGATGTCAAAGCCTTCTGACTTCTGACCAAAGCTTTCCCGCCCGCGTCACGTGTCTTCAGCCTTTTCCCTTCCGTCATTGCGGCTCTCAAAGTCATTAAGCTTCCGAAAGGGAAAGTCGTCCGATTTTCGATTCTAAGTCTTTCCCGCCTTCACGTCGCAGGCCTGTAGCCTTTACTCTTTCGCCGTTGCGGCTGGAAAAGCCATTTGGTTTCCGATGTCGTTTACCTCTCGATTTCCGTCGTTGGTATTATTATCACAAGCCTATCTTCTCTAGTGGATTATCCTTTTCAGTAGTATAATTGTTGTTTTGTTTTGTAACACAAATCAAATGAATGATGCATTCTGGTTTATTTGCAGGTGGACCTGAAGGATTTTTAAAGGAAAACGCAGCACAAAGGCACATCTAGGCAGTTTTGAAAAAAAGGTCAAACTGTGGTTCTCAGGACTAAAGAAAGGACAAAACAAATGACGGCCAAGACACAGCCTGGAAAAATCTATCAGTTACTAATCAAAAGATGAACGTTCACATAAAATAAAAAATGAGAAGACAAAGCGGTCTGAAGAAGAATCTGAAACGCTCAAGAGATTGGAAAGTCACACGTTTGGGGGCAGCCCAAACGACATGCTGTGTAGTTTAAATATTGTAAAGATAGGATTGAGAGAGGAATTTTTTCACTGGAAAAAATTTGTAAACTTTTTGCTTGTAAGAGGAACTACTTCGTTTTACAAATCAGAAACTGCAACTTTTGCCTGCTGGAGAGAGCTAAATGTGGAATGTACCAATGCGACTAAATGAATAATGTTGAAGAGGAACTATTTCGTTTTCAGCTATGTTTCATTTACTGTGAGAGTATTTAACTTCCTGAACCTATGTTCTTGTTGAATGTTCTTCAGTATCTTTTGGGATGTTTTCCACTGTGAGTAATAAATGTTGTTCATAAAATAATCGGCTATCTGGTTGTTCAAATATCTGTAATTGTTCGTGTGTCTTGAAAGAAGTGTCAGCTAACTGTAGCTCTTCATAACGCATGTACAAAATGTATTAATCACTTATGAATGATAATCCTGCTCCCTAGGGATAGTTTAGGTAGTTAGTTTCTTTTTCTTTTTGTCTGTGATTGGGATGCTAGTGAGTCTAAGACGAGAGGTAAGAACCTGCGCATCACATTGTGACTGCTCCTCGCATCTTATCGCCCTGCATGGTTAATTAGGCACTTGCATATCATACATTAAGTCGAAAAAATACAAAATACACGGTGGACCGGGCCGCAACCGGTAAAGCCTTTGTTTTGTTACTTTGACCTACAGTAGCCGGACCGTAAACCGAACAAATTCCCTATACCAAACAGTCAATGGGCTAGTTGGGAACGTTGACTGGGGAGAATCCCTTACTGTTGTTTCCTGCGATTTTCGGGGCCTCAACAATTTTGGCACTAGAAGGAGGGCCGCTAGTGTATGGATGGCCGAGGAAACCCGTTTTCCCAAGAATATTCCACCGGTAACAGTTCTAAAAACAGTGGGTTTCAAAATCCAATTCCGGAAGAAAGAGAACATCTATATTCTGTTGGCAACAAAATTGTTAATGATCTGAGAAGACACACCAGGGCATATGTAAAGAAGATTGGGGGGTTTCCAATCATCCCTAAATTTCCCAGAAGAGAGTATAAAAGGAAAGATCGTCCTGTAGCGGAAGACTCAATGTTGGTTGGAGACTGTGAAGAGCTTGTAGAAAAAGCCTTACAAGAAGTTGTGCTACCTTTGAATCAAGAAGGCCCAGAAACCCCTCACAGTTCTCCTGCTCATACTCCAGTTGGTTCACCTCCTCATTCCCCACCCAGACTCATGGCAGGAGTAAATGCTAATCCCCCACCTAACCCACCAAATCCACCACCTGCATGGAGAGCCATATCACCATTAAACCTTATGCCTCCATTACATGACCTACCTCAAACCTTTGACAAGATGTTGCCCAAGTTTGACCCCAATGAGAAAATACTAGTAGATGATCACCTACAAAGTTTTTACTTGGCAATTGAAGGATTAAGGGCCTGGGAACATGAAGATGTGGTATGTAGACTGTTCCCGCATACCCTTAAAGGAGCTGCAGCGTCATGGTACTTTGGATTGCCTACTAACTCTATCCCTGATTGGGATACCTTCGAAAGAATCTTCAGAAGTAAGTATGCAACTCAAAAAACTCATGCAGCTCTCATGAAAGGGCTGTGCACGTTGAAGAAAGAAAGAAAAGAAAAGGTGCACAGTTTCACACAAAGGTTTGCATCCTATCTCAAGAATTTCTCTGAAACAGATAGACATTCAGACAAATTTCTAATTGAATATTATACTTCAGCTTTAGGCCCTGATCTGGCCATGTTTTCCAAAGGTAGGGCCAAGCCTACTTTGACGGAAACTTATGAAGAAGCAGAAGTGGTGGAAGCTGAAAGAGAGAGCATTGAATACTATCCAGAACAGTCAGGAGAAAAAGGTGCAGGGAGAAAAGCCTTATTGTTTACTAAACCTAAGGAATAAAAGTCGCCAGATTTGGAAAATATGGCCAAAATGATGCAAAAGCTTTCCAACAAAATCATAGATATGGAGAAAGAAAAGGAAGCACAAAAGTTTTATAAGCCATATTATAAGAAAAGAGAGGATAACCATCAGTCTCAACCTCCTCCTCACAATACTGCATCTATGAATTTAACAGAGGTAGACTTGGAAAAATTTTGCACTTTCCACCAATAGCCACACTCTGAAAAGAATTGTCCTCAATGGATTAATTCGATGACGTTGGTCATGAATCAACTGTTAGACTCTAGATTAACAGAAGAGGGAAATGAAGAAAGAAAAGAGAATTCTGCTTCTACTTCTACTAAAGAACAGGAAGAGGAAACCATGGCTTTATGGAATTATGTCTCGTTATTTGATGCTGAAGAGGAAAAGACTCAGGGGTACAAGGAAGTTATGGAAACCAACGTAGCCACAAGGAGCCAAGGGACAGTTAAGGAATATAGTCTTATACTCCCAAAGATTAAGAGGCTGTAGAGAAATGTTAAGAAGAAATTTCAAAACAAATCTTTGGCTAATAAACTTCCAGAGTTCATTATCACCAGCCAAAATCCTAGGCAGAATGACGCGCAGGCCAAGCCAAGTGAAGAAAATTCTGATAAGGGCCTCATCCCATTGAGCAGCTGATGGATTATGACATTGTGGAGGATTTAAAAAGGGCGAAAGCGAATGTTCCACTATTCGAAATGTGTAAAGTGCCGCAGCAAAAAGAAAGAGTGTTGAAAGCACTTGAAGCATCGGATGAGAAGCTGCCCGCAAACAATAAACCTCAGGAAGAAGAAGAGATTGGAGAAACTAGCGTTGGAGGTAAGTCTAAAAGAAAACATCCACCGTTCCTCCTGACGTTTGAAATATTCAATCATAATGTACATAATTGCTTGGTAGACTCAGGGGCGTCGGTAAATGTTATGCCCATATCAGTCTGTAAAAAGATAAATGGGCAGCCTAAGCCATCCATGTGGAGGGTGGTTCAATTGGACAGAACGGATGTAAAGGTGATTGGTGAGCTGGAAGACGTCCTAGTCCATCTGGCATCTAATGACAAAGTTTGCCAGGTTATTAACATCGTGGTGGCTGATATACCAGATGCTTATGGTCTTGTCCTAAGCAGAGATTGGTCGGCCAAATTAAATGGATATTTCGCTTCAGATTGGTCCCATCTTTGGTTGCCATACAAAGGGAGTCCAAACCAGATTAAGATTCTAAGAGAGCCTCACATGAAGTACAATGTTACTCAGCTGGAGGAGAAGAATGTGCCAGTGGACTCTGTATTGGGAAACTATTTTATTAAGTTGGAACCAGGGAATTATCAAGTGGAAGAAGCCAGCAACACTTCTGACACCCAGCCTGATCTCCTTCAATTTTCACAGGTTGATGAGATTGACTGTAATATGGTAAGCTTAGCAGTAGGAATAGATTCACCTTCAGTAGTTAGTGATTTTTGGATTTTGTTTTTTGATGGCTCAAAGAAATTAGAGGGGTCAGGGGCTGGCTGTGTCCTGATCGATCCCCAGGAGAATAAACATTTCCTTTCATGTAGATTAGAGTTTGAGTGTACTAATAATACAGCTGAGTATGAAGCACTAGTGCAGGGCTTAAAGAAAGCAATTGAATTAAAGGTAAGTAATTTAAAAGTTTTTGGAGATTCCAAAATTATTATGAAACAGATCCGGAATCAAATACATTGTGTTTCTCCTCACTTAAAGGCTTACTAGAATGAGGTATGGGATTTGCTTAAATGTTTTGATGCATTCAACATTATTTCAATTCCAAGAATTAAAAACGCAGCAGCTGACCTGTTGGCCACATCAGCCGCTAGGCTCGTACCCACTAATAATCGGTGTTCTGTTGAATTACTTTTCAGGCCCTCTGCACCTGATATGATTACGAACCTACGAGTGTTTGATGATGACCAGCAGATCATAGAATGTTTAACAAATGACGAGGTGTTTAAAGGAGCGATCATAGACGATGAAGAGCATCAGGCTGAGATGAAATACGATAATTTCATTCCTAAAGGAGTCAGAACGTTAGAAAAAATGTTTGATTTAAATGAAAAATTCAGAAGACCAGCCAACGTGAAGACCCACAGCTCATCTCTGCAGTTTGAGCTGATTAATTTAGGAACTGAAGCGAATCCTAAATTTGTGAATCTCGGAAAATGTTGTTCACCAATGGAAAGAGACAAGTTCATCAGTTTGTTTAAACAATATAAAGATGTTTTTGCATGGATGTAAGAAGACTTGAAAACATACGGTACTAGCATCATCAAACATGTCATCCCCATTAAAACAGGTGTCAAGCCATATCAGCAGCCGTTGAGAAAAATGCATCCAAAGTTGGAACCGCTGATTCAGAGTGAAGTGAAGAAATTATTGGATGCTAGAATCATTTTCAAAGTCAGACACTCTGAGTGGGTGTCAAATCTGGTACCAATAAGAAAAAAGTCTGGAGAAATCAGACTCTGTGTGGATTTCAGGAATCTAAACCATGCTTCTGATAAAGATAACTACCCTGTGCCACCCATGGAGCAATTGCTGCAAATGGTCTCTGGTTCTGAACTGTTTTCATTATTAGATGGTTTCTCTAGCTACAATCAAGTGTTAGTAGCCGAAGAAGATAGATTAAAGACAATGTTTAGGACCAAATGGGGAACCTTTGCCTACAGAAGGATGCCCTTTGGGCTTATAAATGCGGGAGCAACATTTTAGAGTGCTATGGACATAGCTTTCCGTGGATTGATCGGCCACAGCGTTGTAATGTACCTGGACGATATTACGATATTCTCGAAAAAAAGAGGAGAGCACGCATTTCACTTAAGGCATATTTTTGAACGCTGTCGGAAGTATGGCATCTCACTCAATCCTAAGAAATGTGTGTTCGCTGTCACAAAAGGCAAGTTGCTGGGCCACATCGTGTCAAAGAAAGGGATCTCCATTGATCCAGAAAGAATTAAGGCTATTGAACAAATCCCCTTTCCCCATAATAAAAATGGGATGCAATCATTCATGGGAACCATAAATTTCGTACGCAGGTTTGTGCCTGATTTCGCTCAAACTATTAAGCCGCTGCAGCAGATGGTCAAGCAGAATGCACAATTCAAGTGGGCTGAAATTGAGAAGAATGCTTTCAGCAAAATTAAAACTGCTGTGGCACACGCACCCTCCTTGAAAATCCCAGACTTTGATAAAGACTTTATTCTGTATACATTCGCATCCGACGATTCACTAGAAGTCGTGCTCACCCAAAAGGAAGAAGGGGGGGATGAATTCCCAATCTACTTTATGAGTACTGGTCTACAAGGGGCTGAATTGAACTACCCAACTATTGATAAACAAACTTACGCAGTATTCAAAGCAGTAAATCAATTCAGGCCTTATATATTAAAGAATCGAACCAAGGTAATAGTTCCCTACCCAGCCGTAAGATCTCTTCTTATACAGAAGGAGTTAGGAGAAAGAAGAGGCAACTGGGTAACAGCTCTTCAAGAGTACGACCTTGAATTCAAGCCAGCCTCTATAGTTAAATTTCAAGGGTTGTGTAAATTGATGACTAAAAGTGGGAAAAATGAAGAACAAGCCTGGCGAGATGAAGCCGAATTACATGTAATGGAGGTATGCCCTTTGTTTACAGCTCCCGAGTCTTGGTATAGAGACCTTGTGCATTACCTGCAGGTGGGACTGTTGCTAGAACATTGGAATTCCAAGCAAAGGAGAGCGCTGCGTCTTAAATCAGCAGCATATCAACTGGTTGAAGGGGTGTTATTCAGAAAGAATTAAGACGGGTTTCTTCTCAGATGCTTAGAAAAGGAAGATGCGAAGAAAGTGATGGCAGAATTGCATGACGGCCCTGCTGGAGGACATTATTCAGGGGATACCACACCCCACAAAATCCTCAGGGCAGGTTACTACTGGCCCACGCTCTTTAGAGACGCACACGCACATGTCAGGAAGTGTGATATTTTCCAAAGGTGTAGTGGGAGACAGCCTAAAGCAGCAGCACCTCTAAATCCTGTGATGATTACCGAGCCATTCGAGCAATGGGGACTAGATATTATTGGAGAAATAAAACCGAATTCCTCTATGCAGCACAAGTACATTCTGACCGTGACTAATTACTTCACTCGCTGGGTCGAAGCTATCCTGTTGTGCAAGATAAATGAAGACGAAGTCATCAGCTTCATACAAGATCATATCATGACCAGGTTTGGAGTTCCAGTTTCGTTAGTATTTGATAATGCTAAATACTTTTCATCAATTAAATTGACTACATTTGCTCATGATAAAGGGATAAAATTGCATTATTCTGCTAATTATTATCCACAAGGAAATGGCCTGGCTGAATCCTCTAACAAAATCTGATTAGAATTTTGAAGAAGACTGTGGTAGAAAACCAGAGGAGTTGGCACTCAGCATTACCAAATTCCCTTTGGGCCGATAGAGTCACCCCCAAGTCTGTAATTGGAGTGTCTCCATATACCCTTGTCTATGATAAAGAAGCCATCCTTCCTCCCAATATCATGCTACCATCTTCCATACTAGCTCAAGAGTCTAGGGGGTCGGATGATGAAGTTTTGCAAATAAGAATATATAATCTCCTGAAAGCAGAAGAGGCTAGATCTAAAGCCAGAGAACGCTTTAAGCAACAACAGGAGTTAGTTAAGCGATGGTTCGACAAGCATAAAACTGGAACAAAATACTTTGAAGTAGGAGACTTAGTCCTCAAATGGGATCACCCCCATGATGAGAAAGGAAAGCACACTAAATTCCAGCAGTTGTGGATAGGCCCTTTTCAAATTGCAGCAAAGCTTGGCCCTTCTACTTACAAGCTACAGGATCTACAGGGGTGGGAAGAGAACTTGCCAGTAAATGGTTTGGTTCTCAAGCCCTATTTTTCTTGAGTCTGATTGATTTTTTCTGTCTTGTATATAAATAACTCGTTTGGCTGTCTTTTGAGTCATGTTTTTCAGTTTGCTTTAGTTTAAGTTTATTGATTTCAATAAAGGGAATGAACCCGTGGTCACATGGAGAACATCAAAATGTTTGGGAAGGATAGACATTTTTGAATCTCAGATTATATGTTGCTAAAAGAAATTCTTCCAACTTAGCAGTTTTCTCGAATAAACTCTGTGTGCATTGAAGTCCTGCCTAATCCCTGTGAAATAAATCGGATTTAAAGAGTCTGGAATACTATGTTGGGGCTCCATCCACGTCACACTTAAAATGTTCTAAGGAGCGATAGCAGAGGACCCATGGAAAGGAGCAAGGTGAACAGTATATTAAATATAAATGATCCCATGCCAGGAAACGAATGCCAAAAGGCAAATAAAGAGTCAAAAAACTCCTATGAAAGCATCATAAATCAAAGCAGATGCTGAATCATCAGTACTAAATTGCCAAAAGATCCTCTCCGTCCGTGAGCTGAAACTTGAAGCACACCACTCACACAAAAGGACACTATGGGATAGAGGATCCTGAATTAAAATTCAGTAAGAAAGGCATGCAGGAGGACTCATATGAAAAGGGACAAAAGTCCAAAAGCATGAAAAATGCTAAAATGGCATGGGAATGAGGAACAAACGGATATTTCTGTTTACCATGTGCTACAATCCTATGGTGTCCAAGCTATCGGTTACCTGAAGACAAAAGTAATAATGAAACTCATCCTCTGGCCTCAACAGAGTTATCTGGACTTGAAAATCTTGGTTCCCACTCTCCCCGAATTGGAGTATCATCAATGATTAAAGGTACACACTTCTGTCATTTGAGAAATCCAGATAGCTGGAAGAATTCAATAGATGCATGTATTGTTAAACAGTCTGTCACTCAAAGTATAAGTGCCCAGAGATCTAGGTTCACCAGGTAATCGCCAGTTGTTGCAGCTGCAACCGTTCTCTCCAAATTTCTTAAATTTTGGGCCCCTCCTCATGATTTTTGCATTTTTTTGATCATCTGGATCCTTGGATTTTTTGGGTCATGCATTAATTGTGGATGATTTCCTGGATTTTACAGTCCGTCCTGGTTTTTCAGAAGATTCCTGCGTTTGAGACTTATGGTGGGTCGCAGATTTTAAGGTTGGTTTTGGCTTGTCGACCGGATTAAATATTCTTTGTTGTGGTTCGCTGTTGTGGAGGTAAAACGGGTTTTTGTCCGTTGTTGAATGTTTAAAGCTGACTGAAACACTTATTTTTTTCCATTGATCGGGAGTTTTTCTTGTTTCGATTGGAAGCCGAAACTTGTTCGCTTCCGCCGTTGCGGAACCCAAATCGGCTTAGCGTCCGAGTTCCAAATCGTTCCGACTGTCGATAAGTGTTTTCCTTTCAGTCGCACACCCAAAGCTTTTTCTCTTCCGCCGTTGCGACTGAGAAAGCCATTTCGCGTCCGATGTCAAAGCCTTCCGACTTCCGACCAAAGTTTTCCCGCCCGCGTCGAGTGTCTTCAGCCTTTTCCCTTCCGCCGTTGTGGCTCTCAAAGTCATTAAGCTTCCAAAAGGGAAATTCGTCCGATTTCCGATTCTAAGTCTTTCCCACCTTCACATCGTAGGCCTGTAGCCTTTACTCTTCCGCCGTTGCATCTAGAAAAGCCATTTGGTTTCCGATGTCGTTTACCTCCGATTTCCGTCGTTGGTATTATTATCACAAGCCTGTCTTCTCTAGTGGATTAGCCTTTTCAGTAGTATAATTGTTGTTTTGTTTTGTAACGCAAATCAAACGAATGATGCATTCTGGTTTATTCACAGGTGGACCTGAAGGATTTTTAAAGGCAAACGCAGCACGAAGGCACATCTAGGCAATTTTGAAAAAAAAGTCAAACCGTGGTTCTCAGGACTGAAGAAAGGACAAAACGAATGACGGCCAAGGCACAGCCTGGAAAAATCTATCAGTTACTAATCAGAAGATGAACGTTCACATAAAATAAAAAATGAGAAGACAAAGCGGTCTGAAGAAGAATCTGAAATGCTCAAGAGACTGGAAAGTCACACGTTTGGGGGCAGCCCAAACGACCTGCTGTGTAGTTTAAATATTGTAAAGATAGGATTGAAAGAGGACTTTTTTCACTGGAAAAAATTTGTAAACTTTTTGCTTGTAAGAGGAACTACTTCGTTTTAAAAATCAGAAACTGCAACTTTTGCCTGCTGGAGAGAGCTAAATGTGGAATGTACCAATGCGACTAAATGAATAATGTTGAAGAGGAACTATTTCGTTTTCAGCTGTGTTTCATTTACTATGAGAGTATTTAACCTCCTGAACCTATGTTCTTGTTGAATGTTCTTCAATATCTTTTGGGATGTTTTCCACTGTGAGTAATAAATGTTGTTCATAAAATAATCAGCTATCTGGTTGTTCAAATATCTGTAATTGTTCGTGTGTCTTGAAAGAAGTGTCAACTAACTGTAGCTCTTCATAACGCATGTACAAAATGTATTACTCACTTATGAATGATAATCCTGCTCCCTAGGGATAGTTTAGGTAGTTAGTTTCTTTTTCTTGTTGTCTGTGATTGGGATGCTAGTGAGTCTAAGACGAGAGGTAAGAACCTGCGCATCACATTGTGACTGCTCCTCGCATCTTATCGCCCTACATGGTTAATTAGGCACTTGCATATCATACATTAAGTCAAAAAAGTACAAAATACACGGTGGACCGGTCCACAACCGGTAAAGCCTTTGTTTTGTTACTTTGACCTACGGTAGTCGGACCGTAAACCGGATGGATTGCCTATACCAAACAGTCAACGAGCTAGTTGGGAATGTTGACTGGGGAGAATCCCTTACTATTGTTGCCTGCGATTTTCGGGGCCTCAACAAGGTCATCTGGTAAACGGATAACATGTTAGCATCAAGGGAGGGCACATATAATATAAGACATTCTTGAACTCACCATGCTTCGCTCTCACTGAGCCCCTTCCTTCTGCTAGAATCTGGGAATCATCTCCTATGTGAATATTAGGTCCCTTTGACAGTGAAAGAGTATAGAAGGATTCTTTGGAGGCAACAATGTCATTGGAGGATACATAATCTATAATGTATGTTGAGGATAGAGAGAGAGTTGCTTTCAAATCATGACACCTTTCAACATCTTCTGTCGATGCTTCTTCATCGGGATTCTTTGCTCTTGGAGGAGCAATGTTGTGCTGCTTGAGAAGAGTGGACATCTCATCAAGTTGCTTCCTCATACAATGTTCTTCAAGATGGTATCCCTTTTCACAATACAGACATAACTTCTTTTCAATTTTCTTCTTCTTAGAGCTGGAGGCCCCTTCGGAAGATTGCTGATTTGGTTTAGGCTTCGAATCAGCTACCTTTGGCTCCTTCTCCTTTGATTTCCCCTTTTCTTGCACTTTGGAAGAGTTAGTAACCAAGAGAGATTGATCTTTGGAAGTTTGGATGACTCCCATTCGAATCAATTTGTCTTGTTCTTTGATTAAGGACTGAGAGAATGAATCTAAAGAAGGAAGTTTCCAATCAGGAAATCTTTCCCGCTTGGAATGAAACATAGAGACATAAACAAAGTACTAAGGACCTAGTTTACTGAGTATTGAAAGGACATTCTGCTCATCCTTCCGCTCTATCCTGCACTGTCTACATTGTAACACTAGAGACTTGAATTTGGAGAAGAATTGCTCAATAGTCTCGAAGTTGCTCGGATGTAAAGATACCAACTCATTCTCCAGAATATGTCCCCGAAGCTCATCTTGTTTGTTAAACAAGCTATCAAGCTTCTCCAAGGATTCTTTGGGAGTCATCAATCCTTCTAGATGAAAGAGGAGATCCATGGAAATATAAGTACATAAGTACCTGAATGCTTCATCACAACGGTTTAGGAACTTGTTCCGCTCTACCAGCTGATGAGGCTCAACCTCCCATCCATGTATGATCCTGTGGCTGCCATGCTTGCGCAAGGCCAGCTGCATATCAATCCTCCAATCAAGGTAATTGGAATTTGTGAGGATCTGTGGCTCAGGAGTTTGAGAACTCATAATTGCTCTAGCAGGGAGACTGCAAATACTTCTTTCAAGCTACATAGCACTTGTCAATTTCATTGAAAATAACACCAAAACATAAGAACTGTTAGAATAATGCTTTTCCTCTAGACATGAACATGTTTTCAGGGTTCATCACACCCTCTCCACTTCTCTAAATGAATCTAGAGCTAGAAAATTTTCATATGGGATTTCTGTGGAAACCCAACTGCTTCTGATGTTCAATGAGGAGAAACAAGCATGAAACCTTCCTGAGAAGGCTCTAATACCATGTTAGAATTTGAATTCCATTTAGATCTTCAGGCAGAGAGTTCTGATAATGTTGCAGGAATTGAATGGAGAATGAAAATACAAATCCAACAAGACAATACAAGGTGTTATACATGCTTGACCATTGAGCAATACAAGAAGTGGTTTAGCTTCTATTAGTTGTTGGAGTTTGCATTCCTACCCCTTTAATCTTTGTTTAATTTTTTTTTCATTTTCTTTGTTTTGTTTTATTTCACTAACAAGCACTTTCAATATCACTTGGAGCACTCCCCCACCACAAAGGGGGTCCTAATACTAAATCCTTTCTACAAACTACAAATAATTTTCTCTCACAAAGTGGGAAGGATTCACTCTTATGCAATATTTTTCACAATAGGGAGAATCCCAAGAAATTGTGACTGGGAAATGGTAGAAATGCACCTAGCACATAGTATAGGTTTTCTTGACATGCAATAGATAAGAGCTCAACACTTAACAAAAGTATGCCTGAGACATAAAATGCCATGCCAGAGGTGCAACCAAGAAGTGATTGTTCCCATAAGAGCATCTGGAAGATAAAATTATTTCTGAAGTTCAAGTGTAGTAGAGTATCAAGATTGTTGGGGTTCTAGGTGGTGTCTTGGAGTGAACACTTTCATTGATGTGGACCAAGATTCAAAATCACCTTAGGTTGTGACATGGAAGGAAAGGACAATAATAGCCACGAGAAGCCAATATGGAAGCAACGACAAAGAGTGTGGCACAGTGAGACTGCAAGTTTCGACAGTTGTTCTAGTCACATGCAACAAATATTGAACATTTTAGCTTGCAAAAGAAATCTCGGATTCAAGGGTTGCAACTGTTTCCCAAACCAAGTGAAGATTTGGGAGAAGCCTAGATTGGGGTCGCTCAGTGTGGTGAACGACGTCCAAAATAACACAATAGTGTAGTTGACACCAAACGTGTAGGGATGTAAGAAAACAGTTTTTTCCTTAGAAATAAGAACCAATTTGTGATTTCTTGTATATTGAAGGAAGAATTGGAATTGTGCTTGGAGATAGACTAAGGGTAACCAACTGTAGTGAAGCTAACAACTATGGAAAAAACCTAAGCACACTAACTTTCATGGGATGCATTGGAAGTAGTTGAAGCCTTGATAGCATGTCTAAGAAAGTTGATAAAAGGTCAAGACTATTCACAAGATGGAGACCAGCAAGGCCTTTGTTTTGTGAGCATGACAATAAACGGGATGAAGGTTGCCACATCAATTGACACCAGTTCCATCCACAATTTCATGAGGAAGATAACTATGACGACACTTCATAGTAAGAATGAGGGAAGCAAACCACATTCAAAGTGGTGAAATCAATAATGAATTCAATATCCAGGGTGGTTCATGTAGTTTTGTTGAAGGTTGGAGATTGGTATTGCATAGTGGACTTATTATGACTCCATTAGATGAAAATTCGTTTGTCTTGGAGAAAGACTTCCTGAAGCTAGCCAAGGCTATACCAGTGCATTACAAGAACAAGTTGGTGTTCTTGGATGAAACCAAGACTTCGAGATTTTCCATGACAATGAGAAATAATTTAGGGGACAAGCCTAGGATTTCATCCATGTAGTTGGTTGAGACAGCCAGGGTGCATTCAAATAGGCCTTACACCATCGCACAACATTTGAAATTAGAGGGTTCAGGAACATATACCTTTGGTGAAGTAGAGAGTATTGTTCACTTGGAAAACAAGTTGATAGTGTTAGAACTTTGGGAAGATTCAATTATGAAGAATATTGAATAGTTGTGCCCTTCGATTAACCATACTCAACATGTCAAAAACAAGGCAAAGCTTGCACCATTAGAGGAAACAAAGGTCATGGAAGAAGGCATTCCCAACAAGATAACCTAGGACCTGAGCGGTAACAATTAAGATGAAGTAGTCCAAGAAGTGGACTACTTGAGCAAGAAGGAGACCAAATCCTTGAGGCAGGGAAATGCGCTGAAGCGCTTATACAATAGTGCGAACAATTGGAGGAGGTATTGTTGACCACTACAAAGGAATCTGAGGTGACCAAAATTCCTCTGGAGACTATGGTGATGGGTCAAGTTGAGAGTGGAAGAAAAGACTTCCCATAGGATGATGTCACAGACATCGTAGACTATTGTACATTGGCCATTAGGATACCTGAGTCCGAATTGATGACCAATCAACTAAGGGAAGTAGGTTGTAATCCAATAGAGATGGAGGAAGTCCTATAATTCTTGAGAAAGAAGTCTTTCTTATCGCATGATGAGTCGGTTGAAGGAAGAACTTAGGAGGTGGAGACCACCATGGGTACCTGGTGAGGGTTCCTTAGATAATTTAGTTGAGAAGATGTGGAAGGCACGTGAAAGACAATGAAGTGGTCCCTTGAAAAATGGTTGAATCACAGAAGGCAATTCGGTGACAATTGGGAAAAAAATGATGAATTTTCCCTAGTTCGGCAGGACTGCACAAGATAACCAAAGCGCGAATGGAAAAAGGGATGTTTTGGACTTGAGGAGGTTCATTCTCATGGGGTGTAGCATGACAGTTGGACTAGCTACACAACTATTTCAACACATGGTGATGCATAGTGAATGTAGACAAGACAGAGATGATCTAGTACTAAAGAAATAGTAAGTTGAGAAGGGTGTGATGGCAGGACATTTTGGGAGAATTCTTTGGAAGACTTAGTTGCAACAACACGTGACAATGACAACATTGATAGATAGTTTCTAAGAGAAACAAGCATACTTGGAGACATTGTCGAGGATGACAACAACTTGGAGTGGGGGAGGATGTCATGGTCCTCACGAGAAAAGCGCCTTAGCCATCACTCCTTCCCATGAAGAATTTTTGGCAGACATAGCGAGTGATTGGATTTGTGACAGATTGAGCATCCCATGGAGGAGATTGGGCGCATGACACTTGCACCCCTTGGTTGAACACCCATGATAAAAAAGCGATAGAGACTTAGCACATGGAAATCGAACGAAGTGAAAGTTGGGCATGAGATGAAGTGAACCCAAGCAACATAAGTTGAGAGCCTAGGGGCTTTCCCATCAGCAAGTGGACCGAGAGATGGGCATGTAGAGAAGCAGTCACACTAGGTGGTAAAGCAACCGAGAAGCATCAACTAGCAAATGGACTCGTCGACACAACAGGGGCTTTAACAATGTGTACAGTAAGAAAACAAGTGGAGGCAACAAGAGTGAAGAGCCTAACATGATGGTTGAAGGGACTTTGGTAGGAGAATACTGCAAGACAAGTGAGGTGGCTCACATTGGAAGAGGGTGCAACCCTTAGCATGACATGGAAGCCTATATTTGTGAGGAGTTTTGGAGATCCAAAGCATCATTTGGGAGGAAAGCACAAGAAACAATTACAAGGAACAACAAAGAGGAAGGTATAATGATAGACCCAACATGCAGACACACATCAAAAAAAATAGTATATGACTTGGGCATAGCTTGGATGATAGGAAGCCTAAGGTGAGACCACTTAAAGGTGTCATAAAAGGTAGACCTACGGGTGCAATTGGGGAATTTTGCTGAAGTGTTGATTACGGCTTAAGAAGGAGATGTGTTGCCAGATTTAGGGTTCCTTTTGTAAGAGGAATCAATAACTAGTTGGCGCACTCTCCAGGATAAAGTTAATGGGCACTCTCCCATAACCATTGCATTGTACTCTTGTAAACATATTTGTGTATATTAGATTTTGGCACACTCCATTGAAGCGTTATTCTCTTGTGTCTTCTTTGGGATGAGTATAACTAACATGAACATAACTAAGAATAACTAAGTATAAGAGTAATGATTAAGTGTCTAGAGTGAGGTGTAATCTATCGGGTTATGTCTCTCGATGGTCTCACCATCTATAATGGTACCTCGGCAATGTCGCATGGTAGGGAGAAGAATGGGAACCCCTAGTTTTTGAGTCAAACAATTTAGGATTGTGACAGTGTGTTTGTATTTGTTTTCACATTACACCACTAAGAGGGCATGGCAAGCCAATTTACAGTTGCCACAACCTCGAATACCTCTGCATCCTTCTTTGGTGGCACCCACTGTGGATTTATCACCAAGGCTTTCATTTGTTGGGTTTACTATTCTTCCATGTTTTAGTTTGAAAATCCTTTACATTCCAACATGAAGTTGCCACATGTGTGTGCTCGAATGAGAATAATTTGAACTCACACTATGTGATTGCATAGTATCACCATTTTTTAAAACAAAACAACCCTTTTTCTTAGAATGTATTTCATATATGGTTTTTAAATTCCTAAATGTGAAAAAAATCAAATTTAAAATAGTTGTGGTAAACTTTAGTTGGATAGTTAAAAAGACAATAAAAAGTCTTAGAGATATGAATAGTACCCATTTCACATGCATTCCTAAAGGGAGGACCAACTCACCTCCTTTCTAGTGGGTATTTTGTCTCAAATTTGAAGAATATTGGAAGTGATACTTCTCCATTATTAGAGGGAACATAGACCATAAAACTTTGTGTTTAGGTGATTTGACCCATTTTGAAAGAAATAAGTTAATAAAAGGACAACCCCAATCTATATAGTAGTGCTCAAATTTTAGATTCTATACAGATAAAAAAGTGTTATCATTAGCATGGAGGAAAATTGTTAACTAATTTATAAGTTAGAAAACTAATTACTTGTAATTTTCTTAAATTATAAAAATATATATGAAGTAACTCTCACATACATACATACATATACATATATATAATGTGGAATCTTATTTAATATATTTTAATTTAGAGTTTCCTTATGAGGAGAAAATCATAAATAAAAGTGAAAACATACCCGCCACACACTTATATATCCGAGTTCTTTAAGTCTAATCCTTATTTAAATGAAAAACCTTAATCTAATCAGTATTTAAATGAATAAACGGTAGTCTAAATATTAACATTTTTCAAACATTTTTAGGTTTCTTTATATAAATAAACGGTATTCTAAATATTAACATTTTTCAACATTTTTAGGTTTCTTTATATAGAAAAATAGATAAATTATATATATAATTATATTTCCTCTTCATAATGTGGAGCCTTATTTAATATATTTTTAAATAAGGGTTTCATTATGAGGATAAAGCCATAAGTAAAAAGAGAAACATACCCGGCACACATATATTTATATTTTTTCATTTTTCCCACAGTATTTAAATGAAAAATAGTTGAATTTGTCTATTTTTAATTTTTATATAGAAAAATTTAAAAATAGACACATATATTTATATTTTCTCATTTTTTCCACAGTATTTAAATGAAAAATAGTTGAATTTGTCTATTTTTAATTTTTATATAGAAAAATTTAAAAATAAACAAACTCAATTATTTTTTTATTTAGTTTTTTCTTTAAATACGGCTAGAAGAACGAGAAGTTTAAACTCATATTGAGAGACTTTTTAAAGTTGAGAGGGTGTATTATATTGCTCCATTGGATGAGTGGATGAACAGCTTCTTCAGTGTAAAGTAGAGGAAAACTTTTTACAGGTAATTTTTTGTGATTTATTTTTATAAATGTGTTGATTAATTTTGAAAAAATCAAATTTTTTTAGAAATGTAATCAATGTGTTTAATATTAGACTGGGTTTTTTGTGTTTTCTTTGGATATGTATGGTATCTGTTTTGGAGAATTGACTATGGTATGCACTTGCATATTTTGGAGAGAGTGGCCAATTTTTTGGCACTTTTTGTTCAGCAATGTGTAAATACATATTGATTTCTTCTGGGTTTTTTTTATATGTTCATTTTTTAGATCGATACATTATGATATTATTGATATGTAACCATTTTCTTTGATTTTCAATGAATATCAAGGATTAGCTTGTTAATCCTGTATATTATTGAGTTAAATATTTTTGACTTTTATATTTATGAAATTTTATAAATTTCAACTCATAAATAGATTCAATGTTCTCAAAGACCATTGAAATTGTATAATACCTTAAACATATATTTTTTTTAGAAAAATATTAATGAAAAAATCCAAATTGTAACATATTAACTAGTTTGTTATACAAATTTTAATGCAGCCATATATCTCAAGCTGCTTGATATCCAAAAACCTGCTATACAACAACCCTGTCATTACAAACTTTTCTGAGTTTTTTTTATTTTAGTACCGGAGCTGGGCTCTATCTCTCTTTATGGTACTGGTTATGGAACATTTTTTGATCTTTCTACTATCTATGATGATGGTCCTCTTGGAGGAGTCTTCTGGATTCTCTTTGTGCTCTCTGAATAGATGTTTGATTGTCTTTATGGAGATCTTTATGTTCTCCTTCATTGTATGCTGAGTATAGACCTTTATGGTCTGACCATTCTTTCTGTCTGCACACTACATCACTTGCTGATGTCTGCATTGGTCTCACTCCAGTTATGTATTATGCCCTATACTACTTGCTGATATCTATATTGGTCTCACTCCAATTATGTATTATGCCCTTTGATTCAATATGAATACCAAAAACATGAATTTTTCTTCTAAAAAAAATTACTTAATTAATTCTAACCATAACATACTAAGTTTGTAAATAACTTGTCAGAGCTATAGTTTCTTCGACATTTGTTATACCCATCATGGGTGCCCACATTATTAAAGACAATAATCATGGTGCCAGTAATAAAAATGGAATGAAAAAGTAAGAAACAGGGCCCCGCGATCCATTCAATCTTTCAAGAAAAAAATCGTACAATGGTCAGCCATGGCCGCCACGCGTCTTTTTTCAGTCGATATCAAATTGACAGCTTCAATTTAATATAGACGATAGGTAAGAAAAAGACAATGTTTAATGAATTTTATACTTATATAAAGTTAAATAAGTAAATGTTGTTAATGCAGGATTCTGATTTGTTCTTGGTCTAGATTTAATGTTTCAGCATTAAATACCTTAATGCAAGGTATTCAAGAATCTCAACTCAACAATTCAATATTTATTTAATGTTATTGCTCCAACCATTCATATGGTACAGTAGCAATATTGAACACAGCAGGCAACATTTAATATTATTCTTAGTAGATTTTAAACTATTGAATCAGATCGAATCGCTTATATCCTACGGGAGCCACATTAAACACCGGGATTGTTAATCAGTTTGTTGCTTATGCTTTAATGCAATTTTGGGTGCTTAGCATATTTTAAACATCTAGATAGTTAATCAGTTTGTTACTCAGGCTTTAATGCAATCATTAGAGAGAATTTGAGGTCAAAAATGGGTCTCCTAAGAGATGTACTACAAAAATATAAGATATATTAAAATATTATGAGTTAAGGGTTTTATGTGGTAGATATATATGACAACTCACCTCCTACACTACTTTTTATGCACAATATAAATAACCATAGTTGAGTTACTTTTCTAAATTGACTATAAATAAAATTAATAAAATAACTCTACAATGATGTGACTAAGATTCATTGTAAAGTCTCAAAAATTTATTATCCTTTAGCATTTATTTGTTTTGAACTTGTAAATAAAATTAAATAAAAATGAATTTAATTTATATGCATAACTAACATATTTTTTTCATATAAATATTATTCATGAATTTAATTTATTTTAAAAATACAAGATTGTGTGTGTATATATATATATTAGTTTGACATTATGATATTAAATACACTTGAGTGAATATATAATTTAACGTTAAAAAACATGAAAATGACAATATATTATTTTATAAAAAAATGTGAAAAGACTTTTTTATGAATTATGAGTACTTTACTTGAAAATAACAATAATATTATTTTATGAGAAAGTGTGAAATGACTTTTATTATGAGTACTTCACTTTATGAATTAAAAGTACTTGTACCACTACCTTGGTTAACTATGTGTTTTCATCCACCATAGAAAATGTGACAAATAAGCTTTCTTAACTCATGCAATGCCACCTCAACCATGAGGGATGATGTCATCTACTAGAATGTAATTGGTTGATTTTTATAGTACATTTTGGTCCTTTTGAGGCCCATTTTTGACCTCAAATTTTCTCTAATGCTTGGTTGCTTAGCAGGTTGTCTGTTGCGCAGGCTTTAATGCAATCGTAAGTTTTAATACAACCCTGGTTGCTTAACAGGTTGGTTGCTCAGCAGGTAGTTGGTTCTTAACAAGCTGATTAATTTTTTCCAACTATATTAAACACAGTAATAGTTAACCAACATGCTGGACAAGCTTTAATGCAACCGCAGCTACTCAACAAGTCATTAGATCTTAAGCAGCTTAAAATTAAAATTCAAGTGATCCAACAACCTGTTGTTGAACCATCCTCGCATTAAAACCTGGTTGAAATCCAAAAGCCTACTGCTGGTTAATTTTTCATATGTTTAAAAGCCTACTGCTGATTAATTTTTCCCATTAAACATATGTTGATTGATGTTGTTAATAACTTTTTATAATAATTTATTTTTATGAAAGAAAGTCCAAATCAAGATAAAAATACAGAATTTGACCACACAAAGAGAAAATTCAGACAATTCCATGTATTCTCTTATTAAATTCTTGCTGATAGGAGCCCCTGATGATTTGTTGTAGCCACTAAAACAACAGGAGGACGACGTTGAATAAACAAAGTCAAAAGCTAAAGAAATAATTACCATGGAAATGGCCGGACCGTCACGTTGCATCCGCCATTCTCGTGCTGAATTGAATCACCAGACTTTACGGGCCCAAGATCCATCCATTCGACTTAAATATTAGTGTTAGACTCCTCGTCGTCGGAGAGGTTGGAGGTTCGAATCTCAGAAGATGGAAGCGCTTGTTAATGTGAGCGGGGGTTGTCATGTTGGGGAGAGGCCGAACTTCGCTAGTAAAGCCGCCGCCGCGCCGCCGCTGAGCACCCGCGTGGGCCGGGCATGGCAGGTGCCGCCATCGTCGGCGGCGGTATCGTGGAGGGAGAAAGCCGCCGCAGGTTTTGATATTCAGAGACGTGTTGGCGGGCACAGACAGGATTGGCTGAGCGCTCTGCATGCACTCCAATGCAGCTCGGAGGCCGAGAGAGTCGAAGAGGAATCTTGGGTTCTTGAGCCTGTTGGTGGGTTATTTTGTTCTTTCTTTCATATTTGTCCGTTTTTCTTTGCGTTATTTGGAAATTTTGTACTAATTTATCCGCGGCTCTACTTTTCAGGCGATGGAACGACCGAACATCTGGCGAACAGATCAGCGGTGGCTCTTCCCGGCACATTCCGCCTGAACACAGTGAGCTTAGTCAATCTATAACCCCGGTTACATGATATCTTTCTGCGTTTGTTAATTTAAAATCTGTCGCATTGCAGGAAGCGGTTACGGTCGGACGGCTTGAAGGAAAAGCCGACATCGTCATTCCAATCGCTACAGGTAATGCAATCGCATTAGGGTTGTATTTTCTGGGTATTTTCTGTTTAATGCGGGAGGTGAAATGAACCCCCATTTTTCAGCAAAGGATTCGTGTAAAAGATTATTGCACTGTGCTTATCATGGTGTGTGCAGTTTCTGGAATCCACGCCCGATTGGAGAGAGGACAAGGAAATATTATGTTTGTGACAGACCTGGGCAGCACCAACGGGACTTACATTGATAGCAGGAAGATTAAGCCTCGGACTGTGACTCCTGTTTCTCATGGAAGCTGCATTACTTTCGGTAATGTCGGAATCTTATTGCATTTTGAGATTCAGACTGTTTGCTTTGGCTTGTAGTTTATGAGTCCTGGTAGTCTTTGGCATGTAGGTTATTTTAATGTTGTTATGTATGAGATGCTGCAAACTATTTTGCTTCACTGGTATGATTTCCTTTGGAGATAGCTAATTTAATGTTGTTATGTATGAGATGCTGCAAACTATTTTACTGCACTGATATGATTTCCTTTGGAGATAGCTAATTTAATGTTGTTATGTATGAGATGCTGCAAACTATTTTACTGCACTGATAAACTGTTTTACTGCACTGATATATTGGATTTCCTTTGGAGATAGCTAATTTTATAGTACATGGATCATTTTTACAATGGGTTTTATCGTATGAGTTAAGAGTCTTACTATAATCCAAGATCTGTACAGGCTACACCAATGTCCTTGAAATTTTGTTTCAATTTTACTCATCATAAAAAATTCCATTATAGTTCTAGATCATTAGAGTTTTACTATGATGCAAGATCTGAGCATGTTAGAAACTTAGAACAATGTCATTAGAATTTTGTCTAGACAAATCATCAAAATTTCCATTATAATTCTAGATCATTAGAAACTCTAATGTCTTATAAGATTATATTTCAACTTGTATTTCAGCTAGTAAGTAGAAAAAAAATGTTACAAGATTGGGCAGCTTCTTTATATTCTTGTTCAAAAACCTTATTTCATTTTTAAAAACATTAAATACAATCTTATCACTTAGGTTGAGGTAGGCTTCACTCTTTGGTCATACACCAACACTAGTGGTGATATTCCACCCACTTGGTTTCAGTTTGCTCCAAAGTATGTAGTATGTTTTGTCACCTGAAATAGCTGTTGAATGGACATTGCCACAAAGTGCTAAATGACATCCAATCTTTTTTAACATTTTGATTTGAGATTTGCTGCTATAGCACATTAAAAAGAAGCATCCTGCATTTTTTTATTAAAAGCACTCTTCCAATCAATGTAGTTTTGGCACTTTGCTAAAGACATGTAAAAGCTTAACACTAATGGCCCCAACAATATTCCAGAGCTGGTTTTTTTATTGCCCTACAATCTTCTCCAAGAACACAAAACTGATATATCACATTCTTTAAGAAAAGAGACATGAAAAGAGACTACTTACTTGACCTGTCATTTTATGAACAAACCTATAATTTTGAGCAACTCTTCTACAATATCTCAAGACTAATGTTCCACAATCTTCCAGAACAACGACTTTTTTTGTACGAGCTCAAAACTAATGTTCCACAAATCTTCAAGAAAAGCTACTCTTCTGCAATACCTCAAAACTAATGTCTCACAGTCTTCAAAAGGAGCGACTTTTTGTAAAGGCTGAAAACTAATATTCTGGACAATCTTCAATGTCCCACAATCGTCAAGGGGAGTGAGTTACTTTTTTGTAAGAGCTCAAAAACTAATGTCCCACAAGTAGCTCAAAACTAATGTTCCACAATCTACAAGATGAATGACTCTTTTTTAATCTTCTAAAGGAGCAACACAATCTACAAGATGAATGACTCTTTTTTAATCTTCTAAAGGAGCAACACAATCTACAAGATGAATGACTTTTCTGTAATCTTCCAAAGGAGCAGCTATCCAATGGATGAATAAAATAGAGGAGCAGATGAATGACTTTTTTGTAATTTTCAGAAGGAGTAGTTGTTCAATGGACGAATCTATGAACGAATCTATGAAAGAGCAAACTAAGCTTATTGTCCTACTACAATTGCAGATACACTTCCAACATGACTTAGAAAATGACCTTCCTAAAATAGATGTTTGATTGTCTTTATTCACCTTGATGATGATATATCTTGAAGGGGACTAACTCTTAAAAACATATATTTCCTCTTAAGAGAGGGATAGGACAAAAGTGTTTTAAACACCAATTTGGTCTCTGGCTTGGGTAGACAGAATCTTTCTAAGACCAAACATTCTGCAACTTAGTAACTTATCAACATTCATCATCTAAATTACTGGATCATCTTTTAATAGTAATATTACTAATACAACTAATAAAAGTTGTGGCCAGTAAATACCAATAAACCATAAGTTAAATGTTATAAACAAGTTATATATTACTTTTATAGCCCCTTTTTATAGTTAAAATATAATCATAATCATAATTATTTATTTTATTATTAAAATATTATATTAATTACTTTACATTTAATTTATTATTTAGAATGTATGATATTATATGTATAATATTGTCCTTTATTTTTTCACATTGTATGAAATATATAACAAAGTGAATATTCCACTTGCAGGGGATCAACATCTAGCGTCATTTCGTCTATCAAAATTGGAAGTAGCACTTGCATGAAATACACTATATCATTGAACATATTGTCAATGATGGGGTGTTAAGGATATAGGTGCAATAATTATAGGATATAGGTTGTGAATAATTTCAAAGATCTTATTTATGTTCTATTCTAATCTTTTTTGTAATGGGTTTGATATATTCTATATTATTAAACATATTGTTAAAGATAGGGTGTGAAGGATATAGGTGCAATTGATATTGAATAATTTCTAAGGATTTTATTTATGTTTCATTCTAACATATTGTCAATGATGGGTGTTAAGGATGTTAAGAATATAGGTGCAATAGTTGTTGAATAATTTCAAAGATTTTATTTATATTTAATTATAATTTTTTATGTAATGGTTTATTAACTTTTATGCATAGTAAAACTTTTTTCTATTATAAATATGCTTTTTGTTTCGTTTACTTTGAGGTATTTCACATTTATTTTCTTATAATAAAAAGTGTAAATATTTATATTGTTAGAAGAAAAATGTGGATATTATGATCATTGGAGATTTAGATGTAAGTGTAAATATTTATATTGTTATAAGAAAAATGTGGATATTATGATCATTGGAGATTTAGATGTGAGGTTTAATATTCAAATTTTGACTTTTTGAGTAACTATTTATAACTAACTTCTCACTTCTCATTGTTTGACACTTATATAAATATGTTAAATAATGTTGCATTTTTTGTTGGGATTTTTCTAAATATTCAAGTTTGTTTTTTTACATCTTCCAACTAAATAAAATGATTGGTGGAGGTTTTAGTATATTTAATTATTAACTTCCTTGAAATGGGTCATAGGGATTTTTTTTTTATTAAATAGAAGTTGTTTGATTTTATATTCTTTAAGGGGTTGCAAGTGGACATAATTTTACATATGAGTGGGCCATAGGGACTGGTTTTTACATTAAATTAAAGTTGGTTGATTTTATATTCTCTAAGGGGTTGCAAATAGACATAATTTTACATAGAAGTTGGTGGGATTGATTTCTTTATTAGGCCAAAGTTGTTTGATTTTATTTTCTCTAAGGAGTTGCAAGTGGATATAATTTTACATTGGAGGAGTTGAATTTTGAGGCTTGATTTATCCATGTAGGGATTGGGATCTTTGTGAATGTACTATGTTATGAGTAAACTAAATCATTTGCAGCAATTTTATAGAAGTGTATTTGAAAGAGATTCCAATTTTGGGATTTTCTATTTTCCATACTTTTATTATTATTTTAAGACATTAGTGTTTGGACATATTCCTCTATGAAATTATATTATTTAGCATACTCAAATCAATCTCTGCAAAGATTTGAGCACATTTAATTATATTTTTGAAATATCTTAGTAATTCCAATTATTTCTTGCACTGAGAGTGTTGTTATTTGAAAGTTGTATTAAAAGAGCTATCCCCACTCACTCTTAATCTATTATCAATAAATCATTGATACTCATTCAACCATCATTTGTATGGCCATTTATTCATTTATTTTAGGATTTGTGGGTTTGGGTGTGAAGTGTCCCAAACCTTAGTTCTCGGTATTGTTCATTTCTCTTTATATTTGTTGGGATACCTTTTAATATAACTATCAACTAGAGGAAATTTAGTGACTCTATATTTGTTGGGATAACAATATTTTAAAGTAATTTAGTGATGAATAAATAATGTGAATATTAACAACTGTCAAGTAAGTTATTGATGACTTGTGATAATCTTGTAAAAACACAACTCTACAAATTAAGTTGTTTAGGTACCCATTGTGTCCTTCCCTTTAATAAAATTCTCATAATTATTTATTTTTTAAAACATTGCTATTGCATTAAAAAGGGATTGTGCCTGAATTATCCAACATATTAATACAAAATGCAGATAAGTTTTTATTTAGTATTCAAAGTTCTTCATTGTTGTATCATACAAAACTATCTAACCTAGATTATTCTAGTATCACTATTTCCTTTTGGTTGACTTGTATAGATCATGACATATTGGCCTAGCAAAAAATAGTTCTGCAATATAAATATAAAATTTATATATTGTTGTGAATGATACTATCCATGAGCATTTTTCACGTTGGTTTCCATTGAGGGAAGGTCTGTTGACACCTAGATTGTTGTTGGCTCAAAGGACTATTGAATTGTATCTTCTTTTGTGTCTTTCATCAAGTCTCGTAAATGTGAACCCATTGAAGAGGCAAGAGATTTTTTTCTCATCATGGCATTCCAATTATCCAAATGATAGACATTATTTTACAAAATCCTTAATTTCTTCTGTAAGCCTTGATTCATCATTGCCTTGTTTTATAATATCTAGGTGGATGTGCTTTCCTTTGAATTTATCAATCTACAACTTTTTGTTATAAATTTCATTTTACACTACTTGCATTTCTTTCTCATTCTTGTGTTCTTCTTTTTTATATCCTTCCCATTTCTTGATGTATAAGGCCAGACACTCCTTGGCTTCCTCATTAAAATGTTCACATATTTTTATACCTCTCTAAAGTTTCAAGTTTTTACAAAAGGTCACCTATTCGGGTGAAGGTGAGTGGAATTTGCCCAGTGCTTGTTGCATTTAAGGTGTATTTCAAATGACAAAATTCTTTTGAGACTGGAAAATGTTCATTAGAGAGAATTTGAGGTCAAAAATGGGCCTCAAAAGGACCAAAATGTACTATAAAAATCAACCAATTACATTCTAGTATATGACATCATCCCCCATGGTTGAGGTGGCATTGCATGAGTTAAGAATGCTTATTTGTCACATTTTCTATGGTGGATGAAAATCCATAGTTAACCAAGGTAGTGGTACAAGTACTTTTAAGTCATAAAGTGAAGTACTCACAATAAAAGTCATTTCACACTTTCTCATAAAATAATATTATTGTTATTTTCAAGTAAAGTACTCACAATTCACTTTCTCATAAAATAATATTATTGTCATTTTCAAGTAAAGTACTCATAATTCATAAAAATGTCTTTTCACATTTTTTTATAAAATAATATATTGTCATTTTCATGTTTTTTAATTTTAAATTATATATTCACTCAATTGTACTTTTAAAATAAATTAAATTCATGAAAGATATTTATATGAAAAAAATATGCTAGTTATGCATATAAATTAAATTCATTTTTGTTTAATTTTATTTACAAGTTCAAGACAAATAAATGTTAAAGGACAATAAATTTTGGGAAATTTACAATGAATCTTAGTCACATCATTCTAGAGTTTTTTATTAATTTTATTTATAGTCAATTTAGAAAAGTAACTCAACCATGGTTATTTATATTGTGCATAAAAAGTAGTGTAAGAGGTGAGTTGTCATATATACCTACCCCATAAAACCCCTAACTCATAATATTTTAATATATCTTATATTTTTGTAGTACATCTCTTAGGAGGCCCATTTTTGACCTCAAATTCTCTCTAATGATTACCCTCCCCAAGGGTGTAACAAGGGATTCCTTCCATAAAAGGATAAAGTATAAGGTGTTTCCTTACCTTAAGGGTTTTGATATTAATAAAGTGTGGAGAATTTGTGATATCTTGTATCTGGAAATATTTTCAAATATAAAGTACATCACAAGGTGTATCAAAGCAATTTCTAGGGTTAACAAATAGAGAAATGTGTCTCTTTCCATTTTGCAGGTTTTCAAACGAAAAAAGAGGGTTGTGACACTTAGATCAATTTATGAATATTTTTTGGACTGAAAACTAATTGTATATCTAAGTTCCTCTAGGAAAAATATGCAATTTTAAAACAACAAAATCGTTCAAATCAAAGTTCCAACAAAGGAGATATTTCAGTTTGAATTTTGTTCTTTTGTATAGCTTTTGATGATGGCCATATATCTTGTTGAGGACATAAATTTTGACAATGGGATCAGGTTGTAAATAGATCAATGACAATATAAAGAGAACTTCCAGTGCTTTTATCTGACATATTATAGGATATATTTCAGGCCAATATCCGGTACACTATAGCCTTTGCAAAGTTCTACCCTCAAACCCTTACAAAATTGAAGAATGGAAATGAGGTGGAACATGACATGGGAGAAATGAATGTGGGTGGCCAAAATTTTAAAGGATATTTTTTCAACTTTGGTAGCTATAAATCAATCAATCTATAAATTTGAGAAGAAACATATTGTTGATAACACATATTATTTCATTATTGAAGAGTATAACCAAGAAAGATTTGCATGGTATGATTTAGAAGATACTTATGAGGACTGATATATGGATAGTTGTAATTTTGGAGAAGATAACTAATTTTTTTTGGATGATTCTTGTCCACCATATGAAGTGAACCTTGTGGAGGAAAGATAACATCAACTAGTGCCAACCAATTTCTAGTATGCTTCTATAGTGGTAGTGTTCATTTTCGATTTATCCTTTTTCTACAATATGGAGGATTTATTTTCTTTGAATGGTTATGCTTATTTGGATCCACATGACCATTGTGGGAATTTTTAGCATAACCCTTACGGATTCATGGAGCTTAGGTGTTAGTGGGTGTTATCCATGGGGTGTCAGCTTGAGCACATGGACATTGGACCTAGGTTTATAGATGAGTTCCTTGTACTGCTTCAACATTGTGATTATTCCTTGCACATGGGATATTAGCTACTTTAGCATGCTAGTTAGCACTCATACATGAGAGCTAGGTTTATGGTGGAGTTTGTTAGGCTACTTTATCTTGGTGGCTAGCATTTGTACATGGGACCCTAGTTCCTTGGCTTACTTCAACCTTGTGATCAATACTCATCCATGGGACCCTAGTTCATGGT
>LPNX010562430.1:471519-496930 GCA_001517045.1 Pseudotsuga menziesii | reverse complement strand
TTTGCACTGTTTCATTCTTCAATGGCTGAGTAAATTGTGAGATCTTCTTTGTGAGTTGTGTGTTTGTCTACAGATCTATATGCTCAAATTTAACATCTTCAAGTTCAAGTGGTGATGGGAAAGTTGATCTTGGTTCTTCATTATCTGTCACAAGGTCTTCATATTCATGATTATGAGAACTTTGTATTGCAACAAAATTTTCAAATATTATCTCTATGTCACCAACATAGAGTTGTGAGCACCCATAAGTATGTGCTCATTCATAGTTTAATGATCCATCAGTAGATTCTCTTTGATTTGCACAACCCCCATCAGTAAGGATTGTGTGCTTGTATTCACTTTCCTATTTATGTTCTTCTATGCAATCACCTTTAGGTAATTGATGCTCCACTTCATGATTCTATGTTTCTTCCTGTAATGGTGTATCTAGGATCTTTTCACAAGTAGGATGTTTTTTTCTCATTTCATGCTCCTCCAAACTTGTGGATTGTTGATTGTTCCTTAATGAATTCACATTTTCATTCTTGTTCCTAAATGCATTCACCCAATCATCAGAGTATTCAAAATTAATGGTCTTATTTTTCTTTCCATGATGGGAACTGCTACTATCCCTGGCTACCAGCTTACCCCTATATGATATTATAGAGCCATATATCATAAAAAAAATCTTGGGCATCAACCATCCTCATCAAGGCGCATGGATCACTCCAACAAGTGCTCCATCAAATGAGAGTGTGGGGGAATGGAGAAAGAGGAATGAGAGAATGGGGAGATAGATGAGAATTCGAATGTATGGACCTTAAAACTGAAAATAAAACTCCTTCATCAAGCTCCCATGAGATTTCTTAATGCTCTATCCATCAACCAACTTGAAAAGGAATCCAACTCAATCGAAATTGGTTCACAAGCAAGGAGAGTGAACACTCACCGTGCAATGGACAAGCAAAATATCTCCAAAATGCCAAAGGACAATTAAAAAATGATAAAAATATATTATAATTACTCATTAAATGCTTTTATTAAATTCATGAGGGCTCCTACGGTCGAATTTCCCTTCATGGGATTCCTCCAACTCATCTTAGTGGTTTAGTAATTCTCAAGACACTTGTCTTCCTCTTCATGATCCAATTCTTTCCCCAATTCGAATGGCTGAATCTAACTCCCAAATTCGAAATCTTGGTGGCTATTTTTATCCCTGAAATGTCATATTTTTCATATGTCAGCAATCAGGTCTGAATTTTTCATACTTGTCATAGAATCTTCCATCATTTGTTGTCATAGAGTGCATAGAATCTCATTCCAAGTGGCACACCTTGTCTTCTAGTCTCTTCCTCTTACATGGGAGTTACCCTCCTTTACCAATTCGAATTCCTTGGCTCATTATATGATATTTGACACCACACCACTATCCAATAATGTTACATTACCCACGTGTTTGAATTTGGATGAATATCATGTCAAGTGTGTGGGGAATTGAGTCACCCAAAGGCTCCATAAGCTTCCAAATGTATTAATGAATCCATGCCATCTTATTTTATTAGCATTTATCATTTATATGACCCATTTATATGTGGATATGGTAAACTAAAGTCCTTTGGGTCCCATAGCCCCTTATTACAAAATTTATGTCTCCATCTCAACCTAGGGAACTAGTAGGTTGGTGAAACATTATTTGCAAATAGTCTTATTTGGAAATTATTTAATTGAGGACATGACAATATCATTTCCCTTGGAGTAAAAACTATTTTGATCATTCTCTCATGCAGACTTCCACACTACATAGAGTTTCCTATTGTTGTTTATGACCATTTTTTGCAGACTATGTATAACCTAGAATGTCAAATTTAAAGAGGAAGCTACAAATTTGAAAGGAAAAAATATGGTTGTAGGTGAGCATAGAGGTTGGGAAAACTAGGTACCTATAACCATTTATTTTTTCTAATTTTGGATGCTTTAGAATCCATGAATTAATGTTGGAAGAGGTTCTCCAATAGTATACAACAAGTTGGACTCTTTTTGCACACATTGGTAAGTGTTGTATTTCCTAGGAGAATTTTGGATCAGTGAAGGGAAATTCCTTCCTTATGTTGTGTGGGGAATTTGGAAGGAGTGTCAGGGATATGATGGCTTAGTTAGATTCATGTATAGGTCCAGATGAGCTTTTGGATAAGCATAGAGAGTATAACAGGTTGTGGACTGAAAGAGAGAATCTTGTAAGTGTTTCCTTCGCCCTGGAGGCCGCATAGCTCAACTTGGGGGTATCCTCTCAGCAGAAAGAGTATATGCTAGATAGAGTGCCTATGGTTGCGTGGAAAATCACACTTACACGACTATTTTATTGGATCTTCTTTGTTTAAAGATAAGTATTCTTTTACATTTGAATTTGCAATTTTTATTTGATGCCTATAATGATTAAGCTTGTATATGCATGCATGTGTGTGCGGATATATTTTAATTCTGTTGTGTATTTTATTATTCATTTGGACATGTATATTCATTGTTATGAGTTCCTAATTATGTTTATGTGGCAAAATTAGAATCCCATAATTAGATAATGTCCCCTCCTACTGGTCATATTGAGGGATGGGGAAGTTACACTAAATCCCTCTCTTGTAGGTGCTTCCAAAACATATTGTTTCCTATTAAACCATTAATATTATAAAATATTGAAAATTACTACAATTGTATCACATTTTATGGAAAATAAATGCATTGTTAGTTACTTAGGATTTTTTGTAGCTTTAATGGGACTAGCATTTCATCTATGAGAAGATCAAAGGATAGTGTCCCACTACTCTTGACACGAACCACTCCAAAAAACTCTTCCACACGATCCAAGAGTCATTCCATGCATGGGGGAATCATTTGAGTGACTAGAGTTGAATTAGGAGTATCCAAGATAGACACCATACTAGTAGTCATTGGGGGAGAAGACGATGCAATGTGAGTAGAAGGCAAGGTTAAATCTAATATGGTGGCTACATTACTAGTGGTGGTGGGGCATGTGATGGAATAGTCATTGGTTTTGCATGATTGCTTCCAACACCGAGTTGATGAGACTCGGTTTGTTGAAGAAAAATTTGATACTCATGTGCCAAACAATTCCATTTTTTTCTCTGAGTTAATATAAGATTAAATCATATTGTAAAATATTGATCGTGATAAAAATAAAAAAATGTACTTATAATTTACTTGCTATCGCATTTTTTATTTGTTCTAGTGATTCAGAATCAAATAATGAAAACAATTATTTATTAGTCTTTCGTATCATATTACGAATACTTTCTTGCAGGTTTGGGTCATCAAGAAAGCTATCATCATCATTACCCATGTTGGGATCATGGGTGGATTCCTACCCACATATACATATAAATTTATTTATTTTTAATTACAAAAAAGTAAATAGATCTAAAAAATTAAAATGAACTAGGCTTTTACAAGTGGCTCTACAACTTGCGCAAGTTCCTTCCTACAATCATTCTACCAAAAATTCTCGAAATAATATTATCTAAAACAAAATGCGTAGGAAGAGTTATGTAGAGAATTAAACATTTCATCAATTCAATTTGTATAGAATAAAACATAAGTATCCTAATGATTGCAAGGTTTGGCACTTCTAATATTTGATTCAAATCATAATTTATTAGCAACTCCTCCCTTGCTTCTATTTTGTGTATTACACATACCACTACACGATTGCGTTCACATGCCTCCAATATGCAATTGGGTGGATTTCTAGTTGTTCTTAGACGTATACTATTTATAAAACCTACAATCTCTCCAGAAGTTTTTGGCCTTCCATCAATATATATATAGTTGCTCCTTTATTTTGATTGGAGTCTTTTATTTGTATATAGTTTACAGATACTACATATATATGCATGATTGTCATATATTGTGCAAGCCTAATCCAAACTTCATAACTGTAACAAGGTCTAACATAGTCCATCAATTCAATTACCCCACCATATTGGACATTTATCCCATCCACGGAAAATAGGTCGATACCATGTATAGAAAATGGCACAATGCAATAAATTCTTTCATTGAGACAAAAGTCGATGTCCAGCTCCAAAATTTGTTTTGATTCCCACCATTTGACTAGACTTTTGTACCTCAAGGGGACCTCAGTGTCACCTTTGGTCTCATCATCATGACAATAAGTCCCTCCTTTAGCATGAAAAAATTCCATGCATCTATGAAATTTGTTTGTTACTTCTTGACTTCTATTATTGATCTGAAAATTTTACATCAAGTGGGAATCTCACTTGTCATAATTATAATTTCTTGACCCAAGTAACATTTGTTTAAGGTGCCAATGTGCATGGACGAATGGTGTAAAATATAAAATGACAATGCGAGAAACTATAAAATCTTGAAAAGAAACACAATGAAGGAAATAAAATAATATCCCTTATTTCACCATTTCTTTTAACCAAAACAACTCACCCAACCTCATCAAGTCCAAGATATGAGAATTATTTAGCTATTTTTGAAGAGTATTTTTGTTGGTTCATATTCAAAGTAAAGTTAGGGTAGGTATCCATCCATCAACTAATTGGTAAAAAAATTAGTCACCCTAGTGATGGAATAAGTAGACACAAGCAATGTTGCTCCATATCAAATACCAGAATAATCTACCTTAAAAAGTATCAAGATGTGCAATCAATACTATCATGAATGGTGCAAGTAGCTCAACTTGAAAATCCATGACACTCGTGAATGTTTTTTCTTGAAGACATTAATCAACTAAATTGCATTGCTTAAGATGATGAACTTGACGGTATTCGATCATTAACCTTTGTCTTGTATAAGGACCATTTTTCAAATGACTAAGGCACAATTTGACACCTTTCAATAAAATGAGATACTATTCCATACTTAAATTCATAATTGTCAAATTTCTGGGATAGTTCATAATATTGAGATTATTAGTTTCTTACCTCAATTAGAATTAGAATATAGTTTACCTATATGTAATTTTCACTTACAAAGATAATCTCTTTTTCTTTATTCCATTCATATTTCTTTGTCTTTATTCCTTTTACCTCATTTCCCATCCAATATAATTCAATGCCTTACCATTAGTGCCATGTGCATACAAAAAGTGATTTGATATAGCTGAAAATTAAGGAGGAAATGAACACCATAGAAAGACAAAAGACTCACTAGCCCTAAGAAGTGAACTACAAACAACAAATGTTGTAAAAAAATATTTTTTTCTCAAAGTTTTCTCAAACTGAGGGTCACCAAGTCCCCTATTGAAAAATAAGTAGAGAGTTTACCAGGATCCCTCCAAATGCTAAACTTGAATGGGTCCCCAAGTACAACAAGTTAGGGAATGAAGGTACAAATGGGACATTTATAGAGAAGGTCACTGGGGTGAACTCTAGTCGACCTGCTGCTATCTAACCCAGGTAACCTCCCACCTACAAGATCCATCTCTATGTAATATTCCTAATAGAATGACCACTAAGATACCTCATTATTAAATATGTATGGCATGTTTCCTGCACCTTCGGCTAAAATCCATGATCCAGGTGATCTTCAGAATTGAAAGGGAAAGATTCCCATATCAACCCTCTGTTTCTGGTCTTGGAACAGACCACAGTGAAAGGATTCCCAACATACTAATAACATGGTCACAACAATGTCCAATGCAAGAGGATTTCAGTTCCCTAAAGTTCAACCACTATGTCTCAAATGTTTAGTGACTAAGGGGAATTGTTTGGATTCATATCCCCAAAGTCCTAGCCTGACTACAAAATTATTTTGGTCCTCAAGTGAGGAATATTAATGTGTTAAGTTAGGGTTTATTTTAGGCTCCAATTGAGGTCATGAACCACGTGATGTTGAGATTAAGTTGTGAAAAGTGTGTGCACAATTGGTGTGTACAACTAGTAAATGAAATTGCAAGGAAAGTAAATGCTTGTAAAGTAATGAATCCCATATCATCCCCCCAAAAAAGGAAATGGATCTATGCTAATATAAATCCTCCTAGGGTGAATGAATCTCATATCATCCCTAGGTATAAAATGAAGATCAAAACTTAGATGGTTAATGTACAAGATTAAACTAATTAATATTTGGAACTTAAAACTCAATGAAAAAGCATGATATTCATTGCTCAACATAAAAAATGCAAGGAAACATGTGAAGAATACCATGCTTAAGATTGAGAAATACAAATTAACTATGCATTCTCAATCAAAACCATCCATCTAGTTCTCTTTTAGTTTCTAATGTATGCAATGCAATACTATAGGTAAATCAGACAAGTTTGAGTTTTAAAAGCAAGATATGTATATTAAGTGTATGTTTGATTTGTATGTTCTTCTTATACTTTCCAAGAAAAGAAAGAAAAACAAACAAACAAAACTTACTCACACATAAGTAAAAGTTAAATTTATGAAATACAAATAGTACTATAACCAAGACATTAAACAATGAGTGAAAGCTACAAATTTGGAACAAGAAATTGAAGATTGAAGAAACAAATTTAATAAATACAAACTACAACTTGTGGATATAAATAGCAATGAAAAACTAACAAGTAATGGAATCTTATGAAAATTTATATGTTTATCACATGTGGATTCAAATGGATTATGAAAATTGTTCATCATATATTCAAAATCTATACTGATGTTAGTTTGTTATAGTAGCAGTAATGTTGTGTCTTGTAAGAAATATCTAAGGACTAAAAGTTGAACATAGGTTTCCAAACTAATATATATCAATGCTTCAAATCTTTCTAGTGATATTAAGAACAATCTTATCATTCAAGCGTACAATCTATGTGCCCAACAATAGATTATAGTGATTTTCCAACTTTTTTGAAAATCCCTAAAATTAGTATGGTCACAAAATAATGTTTTAATAAAGGATGTTTATTTCATTGGTAGTTTACAAGCAATTTTTCCACTTAAAACTAACATTATGAACACTTTAACCAAAATATTGGAGGATGCACAATGTGGGGTTTAACATAAATTCCAAGAGAAATTGTAGTGTATATATTTTTCACTTCAAACTACCCATACACATATATCTCTATATATGTTTTTAAGAACTTTTTGTTGTGTAATAACCATGATAGACCCACTTTAGGATGATAAAAGGGTCCTCCATCTCATTCTCTCGATGATTGGCATGTGATGAATTTTACCCTAAGTGCCCCTTTTGTAGTCCAAACATATGATATTGGTCTCACCTATGGTCATGTTTAGTTCCATTTGAGCATTCCCTACCCTATACTTTGGTCCTTTTACCCCTCAACCACATATTTGGTCCTAGTAAGCTTCACATTTTCGAGTCTATTTAGATCCTCTATCTCCATAAACCCTTCACATATGAAAGGGTATTATAGTTGGTGTATCTTCCTTTTGGTTTGGGACTCCCTTTATGGGTATAATCAATCAGTTGTGTATTCTAGTGTCTTTGGATAAGCCCCTTTTAACTTCATTCAACCTTCATCCCCACCCAATTAGATTCAACACATCAATCTGTGGATCTATTTGTAACAATATTTTTGAATCAATATTGGTGGAAATTGCATTGCTAAATCTAGGAAAGCATTTGCATTAGTAGATATCTCTATGATTTGGAGGATCACAAAGGCATAAAACAAGATCATGGAATTTCCAAATTAAATATAAACAATGATGTTTGTTAGCACTCAGAATTGCACCCAAGGTTGTGGAAGGTGAACCCTGAGGTAACAGCGGAACCACTTTAAGAAAGGGAGTTGGATTATTCATTTTTAAAGAAGGGTCTCTCACAAATATATAACAAGGACAGATTTAGACATGAAATGAAATTCATATATCATTGTGGTTGAAACACAGTAAGGGTAAATTGGGCTATGGAGTCACAATTATCAAGAAACACATAGTAGTTTGCATGGGAAATGTCTACAAAAGAAAGATAATACTTCGGTTATAGTCGATATTTTTTTGGTCTGGTGATAAGGAAGAAATGATGACAGCCCGTTAACAGAGAGCACCAAATAGATGAATTATGCATTAACTTTGATAGAAACAGTTTTTGAATATCTGAAAAATGATAGCCAGCGCATAACCAAGTATGAATTCTGAAAACTATCACACACTTATCTCAGATATGAAAGAAAACATAATGGAAATATTAACAAGAAGGACATGCACATGAAGAAAAGAAATCACAGACTGTAACTTAGAAATATAAATGAATCTTTGCATTCAAAGGCCAACATTCGTCTTTGCAACTTTTATTAAAGATAGATCAAAATTTCATAACACAAAAGTCTCATGGTTTCAACCCTTTATTCCTCTATTGAGGGTATACTTATAGTGTCTTACACCCCCGAGACCAAGCTCGAAATAGGGCTGAAATTAGTTACAACTTGAGAAACAAACTTCCAACAAACTATAACATGGCACATTTTCCATGATTTACATAAAACAGAAAAAATGGGGGTAATGCGCATGTTGGATTTAAAACAGTAATGCATCCTCAAGATTCTGTCTCACCTAATCATTCTACAGTTGTCTCTTTGATCCTCATCATGCTCAGGCATTTAGTGTGTATTTCGTCTTCCTGAACTTCTCCATTGTCTTCATTAGCGCAACTTGTATTTAATTTTCCCGTAAATTTCAATTATTTTCCATTGATCAATAGCCGGAAGATCTATATTGATCATCTCCTTCGCCAATACCCTAAACTCCATGTTTTCTGCACAAGAAAAATCTGGCAATATGGTACATGTAGCTTTGAAGTCGAACAACATCTCAAAATCTCCGACCAATTTGTCAATCACTATTTTTCTAGACAAAGATTGATGTTGCATACCATCAAAATTCATGTGATCTAATCTACAACTGATTAATCTATCATTATACTCTTTTTGATACCACCTTCCTCCTTTCTCTTCCCAAAAGAAAGGAAGTTTTCTTTTGAACAAAGGATTAACAATTCAATGAATTCCTTAATTTGATGATGCATAACATCAATTTTTTCTTGAACTGTTTCCAAATGATGTTATTTATTCACCACTTTTCTTGCCAATGTGATAACCAAGATCCTATCTTGAATATTTGCTTTCCTTATTTATTTTTATGTCAAACTATTCAAAAACCTGATTGCGTTATGAGTTGCGTCTATAGTCTTTTTATTTAAGACATGCTTTACCATCAAGATATTTTGTCTAGCTACTTGTATAACAATCTCTTTGTCTAGAATAAAATCCAAATAAGGCCTGAGATTGGTTGCTTCTGCTATCAGTACATCCCAGATGAGATGCTTAGCTCCCTGTAAGGTTGAATGTCATGTAACTTGTTTTGTCAATTTATTATTCTTCTCTACCAGTTCCTTACACTTGTTCTCCAATGTTTTTTCTTTCTTTTTCTCTCTTAGTAGCTATGTCTTCTAATTTTTTCTTCCGGTTCCTCAAGCCAGTGATTTCTATATTTTTTAGAATCACCTAAGACATAGCTCGGGACAAAGAATCTGCACCAGTTTGTATAGAAGATGAAATAACTTGCACTTCTTGTTCCTTATTCTTTACTTCAAGTTCCTTTTCCAACTCTGCTTGTTTTGTTTAAAAAACCTTTTTCCTTTTCAGCCCAAAGTCCTCCATCTTTTTCCGATTATTTTTCCTTTTCCTCCAATTTCAACAACCTTTCTTTACAATCAATCAACTCAGTATTCAAATATTATTTTTCTTTTTCAAACTATGTCAACTCAGAATTCTATATAAGCTAAGTAGATGGAATATTCAGCTTCTTTTTTAACAATTGAATTGAATTTTATTTCTCCTTTAACAACTTCTCATTGGCATCTCCCTTGTCAACTTGACTATCATCCACCAATAGTTATGTTTAGAGCTTCTTAATCTATGTCTGGTGGGCTTTGTTCTCCACCTTCTCCTTTCGGAGTAAATCTTCAACTCTTTTCTTACTTGATTGTAACTTTGACACCTGCAATGTTTCTTTTAACAAATCAATATAAATGATATCACATGTTTCTCTGTGTAAATGTATCATATCAGTAGTAGGAATATTCTTCAAATTCATCCTCATTTCAGCCACTTTATTTCCTGTAGTCACTACCAAATTTAATGTGTTTTTAGCCTAATCCCTAACAGTCACTAGGGATACATCTTGACTAGATAATTTTCTCACTTCATCATATAGTTTTAATGTTTCCTTAGAATATTTTACCCCAACACCTTTATATTTTGTATCAATTCATTCTTGGACTTGTATTTATCTACAGTTCCTTCATGAATTTTATCAGATGTGTACTCCTGGATTTCAAAGGTTGGGACTTTGACCTTCACATGTTTTTTTCTTCTTCTGCATTTAGCCTTTGTAACTGGTACAAGTTGTCCTGCTTTTTCAATCTTTTTATTCTTGGGTGTTCTAACAGTATCTTCCTCATCTATATCATGGCTTCTGAGAAATCGCTCTTATTCATTTTTTTAGAAAAACTAGCCAATGGAGTGACATGAGTAGCTGCAACAACAATACTAGAAATATATTATTGAGGAGAAGAGCTCCCTGGTGCAGATGAAAGTGAATATTCTTGCATATTTTCACCATTATTAATATCCTTGGGTAATCCATCCAATTTGCTACTTTAGATAGTCCTGCCACCTCATAATGCTCAAATGGTTTAGTTTTATTTGTTTGTCCCCTATTTGAGACAATATGGTGAGGGTCATAATTAACAGCATCTTCCACTGAAAATCCCATTTCTCTGAGCATGCTTTCAATCATTTGAAGAGTTGATTTGCTCTTGATAAAAAAAGGGCCTACTGCCCATGGAAACTTAATTTCTGAAGGCTTCTTATAGCACATGAAATGCTCATATTCAACTATCAACCTTTGTCTAATTAGTCCCAATGCAAACACTCTTACTGTCAAAAAAGGTGGTAGGATATAGGGTTGATGAACAAACCCATATACCCTAATCAATGTGCAATGTTCATATAGGAACCAATCCCCTATTCTTATTTTAGGTGAAAACGGTAATGTTTCTTTTAAACCACTTATACTATGAAACGATAACTTTATACTAAGAACGAGAACTCTCGGGATAAAAACGACGATTTTTGCGAAAAAAAAACACCAAAAACACCCCCAAATAGAAAAGTGTTGATACCAGTATACATGCTTTTTTTTTCGGGTTTAAAAACAGAGCCATGGCCTAAACATCCAATACTGTTGTTTACAAACACTTTAAAATCAACCCCTAAATTGGACAAAGTTTTTTTCTCCAAAAGATAAATTACAACTTTTTTGAAACTTGCATATTAAACAAACAAAAATATTTCATAAATAATTTCACCACTCTAACCATAAAAAATCAAAGAAATTATGACGTGTTTCATACTGAAATTATATATTATACCACACAATAACAAATGATTCATATAAATGTTCAAAATCTCCTTCAGAGTTTCAATTACAAATGGCTCCTTTGTCGTCGCCTTCAGAATTTCATATAAATATTCAAAATATTCGTCTCCCTTCCCCTCCACCTCCTTCGTCGTCGCATTAAGGGGAGCGCTACTCCCTTGGGTGCCAAAGGGTTGCTCCTCACTGTCGATACGATTACCAAAATCACGTTGCCAATGAGGGACGACCCTTTGGCTCCCAAGGGAGCTACCCTCCCCTTAATGCGACGAGAGAGAAGGTGGATGGGGGAGGCGGAGGGGGAGGAGGGTGGAGGGGAGCGGAGTGAGAGGAGGGGGATGAAGGGAGGATGGAGGAGGTGGAGGGAGTGTGGGGAGTCTCCTAGGAAAACCTATGATGACTCATTAAATAAAAATAATTTATATTATATTGTTTGTATTTTCCTATATAATATAATAATTTTCCTATTGTATGTGAATTTGGTCATTTTCTACTTAAAATATCATTTTATTGAATTCACCACAATTTAAAAAAAATAATTTAATGACTTCATCTTCATTCATAATACTATAAAGAGTATAATAAATATCTTTAAAAATTCCATGTACTTCATTTAGTCATCATAATTTTTAATTATTTTATAAAAATAAAGTTTTGAAATAATATTAACTTGATCATTTCATTATTGGCTTAACGAATTTATGGTTTTTTTTCTTTTTCTTAATACTCCATATTCTTTACTTTTTTATTATGAAAATTTACCTATTCAGAATGCCATGTGTTTTGCCTTTTTATTACAAAACGATAATAAAAAGTAAAATATGCTAGTTATATGGCAATTTGGGTTTTGGTGATTCTTTTCACAAACCTGCATAGGATTAAGAAATGATTTGTCCCAAAAGTTTGAGGAGGATATGCAGTAGTCGGCACTAATCATGTTACAAATCCATTTAATGGAGATTACCAGATCGCCATACAATTTAATAAAATGGCTTGTCATTATGAAAGTTCCAAATCATTATCAAATCGCGAACATTACTGGAATTGTTTTATTGACAGTAATTTATAGTTACCAAAGCTTTAATTATCAAAGAGCAGAACCCGCTAGGTATTTCATTCAAGCAATATTGCTGCTATGATTAAGCCATGACTTGGAAATGGAGATTACAACTAGCAGTAACTGCTACTCCACGTCTCAGTTGATAAGCGAAGAAATCATTTAAAACTAGTCACCGCCAAGAATAAATATTCCTCGAGAGGATAATCCTGAGTCACGTTACTATTTGTACATAGCTATAATTACAACTTTTAAATTGGGTTGTTGAATGATGATACGCACCAAAAAAAGAAGAAGAGATGGAATCGCCGGAATAAAGAGATGAAATAGTTATAAAAACCATAACAAGGCTTAACCACTAACTGCTCAATAAGATTCTGCCTCTGCCTCTAAAATCGGGAAGAAGCATTTATCTTTTCTTTTATATTGTGGTTAAAGTAGTCATTCGACTCTACATAAGAAGATGATGTTATTCTGCAAGCGAAAGGGGATTTTTTCATCTTTTCATTGTTAACAATTTACTTTACTAACATTCCACCTTTGTAGATGAATACTTATTGATGTAATTTTGCAGGCATACTAAGCCATGGAGGTCTCGACAACGCTGACAAAACGCACCAACTCATCGAAATTGAACTGCAATTGGCATTCAAATTATCAAAAGCTATAATTTATCACAACTTAAATAATTCTGAGCGAATAATTTTGAATGTTATCTTAAGTTGGCGTTTTATTATTTGAAGATCACTCAGGGAAATTTTTTTGGTATCTTGATTACAGGTTTAAAGGTTAAAAGCGATGGAGGATAATTCATAAACATTGTTGGTGTCATTCTAATATTTGGCGGCTCAATTCTCAGCTGGCCCCGGTTCTAGGTTCAGATCCATAGCCCATCGTTCAAAATAAAGAGGTAAATTAGATGATAGCAATTAGACATTGGGTTCGGTGATTAATTGTGTAATTGACAGGGAAGGGAGAGGAGCTCCGCTCCCTTCTCCCTCCTCCCCTAACAGTTGGCTAAAAGTGATGGAAGATAATTCATAAATGTTGTTGGTGTCATTCTAATATTTGGCGGCGTAATTCTCAGCGGGCCCCGGTTCTAGGTTCATATTCATAGCCCATCGTTCAAAATACAGAGGTAAATTAGATGATAGCAATTAGACATTGTGTTCAGTGATTAATTGTGTGATTGATAGGGAGTGAGCGGAGCTACGCTCCCTTCTCCCTCTTCCCCAATGGTTGGTTAAAAGCGATGGAGGATAATTCATAAACGATGTTGGTGTCATTCTAATATTTGGTGATGCAATTCTCAGTCGGCCCCGGTTCTAGGTTCAGATCCATAGCCCATCGTTCAAAATAAAGAGGTAAATTAGATGATAGCAATTAGACATTGGGTTCGGTGATTAATTGTGTAATTGATAGGGAAGGGATAGGAGCTCCGCTCCCTTCTCCCTCCTCCCCTAACAGTTGGTTAAAAGCGATGGAAGATAATTTATAAATGTTGTTGGTGTCATTCGAATAGTTGGCGGCGTAATTCTCAACGGGCCCCGTTTCTAGGTTCAGATTCATAGCCCATCGTTCAAAATACAGAGGTAAATTAGATGATAGAAATTAGACATTGTGTTTGGTGATTAATTGTCCGATTGATAGGGAGTGAGCGGAGCTATGCTCCCTTCTCCCTCTTCCCTAACGGTTGGTTAAAAGCGATGGAGGATAATTCATAAACGAATGTTGGTGTCATTCTAATATTTGGCGACGCAATTCTCAACCAGCCCCGGTTCTAGGTTCAGATCCATAGCCCAGCGTTCAAAATACAGAGATAAATTAGATAATAGTAATTAGACACTGGGTTCAGTGATTAATTGTGTGATTGACAGGAGTGGAGCTCCGCTCCCTCCTCCCCTAACGGTTGGCTTACTTGTACAAATGAACACCGAACAAAGCATCCGTTACGACCCTCGCTATTATAACGACAAGCCTTCAAACTATTAGGTAGTATGCTACCTTTTGCAATTATGGGTGCTACCCTTGCTACTACAAGGTAAACTACCTTTGGTCTCTTTGCAATTAGGGTTGCTACCCTTACTACTGCGAGGTAAAGTGCCTTTGGTCTCGATGTCATGGGATCAAATTCAGTAGCACTATTTTTATTAGTTATTTTCACATTTTTCTTATGTTTATTTTGCACATCCTCGAAAATATTTAAGTTCCATCGTAGATAGTTAATAGAGACCTTAAAGCTGAAGGATAACATGAAGGGATGATGCTCCTTACCCGTTAAAATGTTAGTTAATATGTTTATATCACTGACATCTTAAATCAGGGTGTTTTTGGTTGCTCTTTTTATTATCATTATTAGATTCTTCAATTGCAGTGTTTCTGGTTGCTCTTATGTAGTTTATAGCTATATATTTATTCAATTTTTTTATTTCTCCATCATGCTAACTTAAATCTACCTACTCTTTAATTCGGTAAGGTTGGTTGATAGTGATTGAAGAGATGTTAAAAGATCTTTATACCTATACTCTTTGTATGCCCATATCTTGTTATGTTTTAATTTTTGCAAGTGCAATTGCCTATATTCTATTGAAAATTTACTTATTTATTTTGTGTGAAGTGTGAATTTAAAAATATGGTAATTTTGATTCTATGATCATGTATTTATTAAATTCATTTTTTTTATTTCTTCATCATGTGAACTTAAACCCAATTAGATAGGGTTGGTTGATATTGATTCAAGAGATGTTAAAAGATCTTTATAACTTTAATCTTTGTATGTTCATACCTTGTTATGTTTTAATTTTTGCAAGTGCAATTTCCTATATTCTATTGAAAATTTACTTATCTATTTTGGGTGAAATGTGAATTTAAAAAAATGGTAATTTTGATTCTATGATCATAAGTATTTATTAAATTTAATATTGGTTGTTTGATTTACACATTAATGGTAAATGTTTTGAAAATGAGATATTTAAGTGTTGGTACACTTGAAAAATAAAATGCTTTTGATTTTAAAATGGCAAACTATATTCTCCCAATAGTGTGAAAATCTTAAACCACATTATATTGTCTATTGTCACTTTTTGGGAAATACTATGAAATAGTATCATTTTTATACAAGCAAAACTATGAAAATCCATTGAAATTTTTTTAAAATGTCTTTATTTTTTGGATTTGTTTACAATTTTGTCAATAAAAATGCCTTATTTTATCCATCAAAATGTCTTATTTTAAAGAAAAAATTGCAAAATGTATATGGTTTTTATTATAACTTACTTTTAAATGTATGCTATTTTGTTAAATTTCTAAAAAACACGCTTGAAAATAGATATTAAAAATATTTTACGACAAAGATGATTCAAAGACCCAAAAAAATGTCTCAAAATGAAAATGCGTGATACTGGTATCAACCCTTTTTGAAACGGAGGTAATAATAGCTACTAAAATTAGGAGAGAGAGAAAAGAGAACTGTTTCGAGTTCTCATTTCATAGTATAAGTGGTTTTTATCTCTAGTAATACTCTAGGTAATATTTCTTGAAATAAAAAATTATACACTAGTGCCATGAGAAAATCCATAAACTTACAATAGTCTATGCTCATTTCATCTATTATTACCATCTTTGGGAGCTGTAAATTATCTTCATTGAATGTTAAAAACATCCTCAACAAAAAATATTGAAATCTAAAAGATCTTGTCATGTGGAAGTTTATTAGCTAAGAATGAATGTTCTTAGCTAAAAACTCATCAAATTTAAGGCATGATGACTGCATGGACTGACTCAATTGCTCAGCCTTTACCTGATCAGTACTAAGGGTGAACACTAGACTTAATAAGGGTTATGTGATGTATTTGTTTGTATCCAACCACAAAAACTGACTTACCAAGGTTAACAGAGACTGGGTTTCTTCATTAACCAGGTTGTTATCAATGGGAAAAGGAAGATTTAATAACTGACTATAAGGTTTTGAGAAGGATTTGAAGAAATTTTCATTTTGTTCGACTGAAGACACTCAGAAAAATTGGACTAGGTTTTATTCTTTGTACTCTTTCAACATTTGGTCAAAATATGTAGGAATTAATAGAGTATTTCGGATGACAAGGGAATTTACTGGACACAAAATTTTAGACCTAGATGCATCCATTATTACCCCCTTAGAAGGAGAATAATTACTGGCGTACCACTCAACAATATCTGAACAATTTGGGGTTTATTCGACGAAAAAATACAATAAATATGAACTGAATACTCCATGAGTATCAATTCCCTGATCTTTGAGAATTTTCAAATTGTTTTTGGCGGTTTCTACATTATCATTTAGCAAGATAGGGTCGAAAATTTCATAATCTTTATCCTTAAGAAATTCTTCAACATTCTGATACTCAAGCTTCTGAACCTCTAAATATTCCATTTCAGCCATGAAATACTAGTTCAACAGAGAAATGACCCTACCTGGTCAGCTGACAGATGTTTCCAAAGTTTGTCCATGGTGGTGCCTTCTGCATAGTTTCAATTCTCGTTTTCCAATGTCGTATATTTATTGTTCTTCAATCTAAGCCCTTGATTCTTGACCATTGGTTAACCACACTATCTTATTCTCGCTTATTTCACCCCTCTTTATTTCTCATGCAACTTTGGATACCGAAAAAAATCTCCATCCTTGATCTGTAACTTCCACCGATCTGAGCCATCCATTTTGTTTTGTCTTAAACTTTGATTTCTAGTTATATGGCCTTCTCTATCCTCCTTATAGCTTCTATGCCCAGATTGATTTATAGTCGTATATTCATTTTCAACTTAAATCTGTACCCTTGATCACCTTTCATATTTACACTTTTCACACTCCCACCAAAAATTTGCTTCCCTGCACTTTGGATTGGTGGAACTATTTTGAACCCTTGATCTAATCTTAAATTCCATCTGAACCGTCAAAATGTGTGGACTATACTCAATTCTGAAAATCTCAACTCCGACCTTTCTCCATGCAACTCTAATTTGTGGAATTGATCTCGGCCCTCAATCAAAAGCCACCTTTAATCTATGTCGTTCAAGTTTGAAGGGCCTACTAAATTCTGCAAATTTTAAAAGGGATTTTCTCCGCACATGTTCAATTGGCGGAATCATTCTCCACCATAGATTTATCCCCAACTTGATCTCCACCATTGAAAAATGCACTCCCTTTACACCATTCCACAAATTTGGAAAGTGACTTTTCCCGAGCATCTTAGATCAGCGGAATTCATCTCCACCCTTGATCTAGGTCACCGTGAATCTCGACCATTGAAACCTGCAGGTGTTTTAACCGATTCTGCAAATTCAAAAAGTGATTTAAATCGTGCAAGTTAGAATGTTGGAATGGGTTTCCACTGTTGATCAGATCTGGTCATTGATCTCTGCCATTGAAACACAAACCCTTTTATGTCATTTCATTGATTTAAGAATTTCATGTCTCCTTGCACGTTTAATGAGTGAAATTATTCATGACTGTAGATCTACCTGTCTTTCTTCATCCAACGGACAATTGTGTCTGCCATTTAAATTGTTCCCACTAATTCAAGAATTTCTTAAACCTATTCATTGTATCTCTTCACTTCCTGTCAATATACAACTTAGAACAAGTTTTCTCATCCACATACTCTTTTTAAAACTGAAAAATCTAGAATCCTTCAATTATTTTAGGAAGTTTGCTTAGAAATAACCTTCGAAAAATTTGCAAAAACTTATGAACACCCTCCATGGTCATATGATATGAAATTTGACAGACCTTATTTCTCCTTACATGTTTTTATACCTCTCCAAATACTTAGCACAAAAATAGTGCTAACAAGTGGCTCCAACTAGGGATGCTTTCCTCCCTGTGAGGTATCAAATAACCTCGAAGACCAGGTGTCGAATCCATTGGGCGGCTACCCATATTTCAGGCTTCAATTTTTTTTATTTTTGTTGTTTCTATAAACAAAAAACAAAGAAAAGGGAACATGGATACCCCTCTAGATCTTAGGGCCTTCTCTTTGGGCTTCAAATCCTTTTTCCCACATGTCACGTCCCCTCCCCTCTACTCAATGAAGAGGACGCTACTACACTGTTGTTGCTCTATCAGACCAGGAAATCTATCCCCATGAACATAATAATAAAATTCATTGAAATAAAATACATATCCAGATGTATAATTCATTAAAATATCGCGGAAGAAAAATACATTCAAGCATTCATCATGTTCATGATAATTTGAAACAAATACAGTTGCAGAACTTAAATACACAAGAAATACTTATCTTGGAAAGAAGTTGTCTCGCAACCAGCTATGTCATTGCAACATTCCACCCAAACATAGTCCAGTGTGCTCATCAATATCTCAGCACCACTTCCACCTCTGAGCTGGGCATGATTTCCACAAGGAACTAGGGAACAACATGCTCACACATAGCCATTTACACATCAAAACTCACTCAAGAAAAACACAGTTGGGTTTATCAAGTTGCTAAGGTAGTGGAAAGGAGAATTGTTAAGCTAGTGAGCTCAACCATAGAGTTATGGGAATCTACACAAGATCTGGCTTGGCCTCCACAATACCCACACCACCCAACACAAGCAAGTATTCCCTCACTGCTACATAGTTCCCTCAGGCCATACCTTCCCTTTTAGTGCTCTTCAGGGTGTGCAGAAAGGATTACCATCCCTTCTTCATCTCTCTGTGAGGTCCCTCTCTTCACTATCTTTATCAAACCAATTCTGGCCTCTTCCACTCCCAACGGTTCATACCAAACAAAAGGATTTACAGAACAACAAAACACAAGTGTTGGGTATGGGGAAAATGCCCTAGGAACCAAAAATAAAAATGGTAGATGGGGAAAAACGACCCAAGTGAGCAAATCGTTTCAGAAAATGTTGAATGGCTTCATAGAGGAAAAAATGACCTCTACAAACCCCCAATTCAGGGATTCGAATTCAAAAAAAAAAAAAAAAAAACTATGGGCATTACAGGAGAAAAAACGACCTCGCTAAACCCACAAATCGTGAATCTCTTCTTGCCATTCACTCAGCAACAACAAAAACGAATTTATGGGCATGTAGAATGAGGAAACGGTAGAAAAATGTGAAGGTCAAAGCACAACAAGCTTCAACTGCATGAGAGAGAAAAACGTATGGGTGAATGTTGGAATGGGAAACCATTCATGGGTTTTATCTCGCCCCGTAAGTCAAAATTCAATTTCCCAAAAATGGCGGCTTCCCCAATACGAATTTGACTGCCATACTCTTCCTATCCCAAGGAATTAACTACCTCAACCAATTTCTGGAAGAAATAAATGATTGGGCACAAAAGGCAAAATGGGTATTTGAGAGTTTGATGGGTTCTCCCATTGACATTTGGCTCAGCATTATTGGATCAAGGGTTTGAATTATTTCCCTCCTTATTCCTTGTGAAATCATGCCCCCATCTCTTTAATGTTGCATTGACATAGCTAGTTGTGGGTATTTTTATTACTTGCATATTCACATGATGTCCAAAATTATAATGTTCTTGGCTAGCACAATAATCATATGCATTGATTTTAATTGTCAAACCATAAGACACTAAATCCATGGTGGGGCCTTGGCCTTTAGCTCCTCACCATGATTTAATAACGTTATTTACATCATTTACAATTTAATGCAATTGGGGTCAAAACTGAGGTGTTACATCACCATTTGTACTATTTGAAAATAAAGAAATATATACAACTATGATACAGACGTTTACATCTTCCATTCAGGTCAAATAATGCTTGATAAATCTTCCATTTACTAGACCTCCTTTCAGCTGAGATCCATCCTCATGTTGCAGGATGAAAGCATTCTCTCCCCTGTATGCTGCAATGATGTAAGGACCAACCCACATGTGATCAAATTTTCCATGCTTATCTTCCCTGGGGCATCCCACTTCAGAACCAAATCTTCAATCGAGAATTTCTCCTCTTTGACCTTCCTATCAAAAGTATTCTTCATTTTTCTTGATGTATATGTACTTTACCATAGGATTTGTCTCTTAACTCATTCAATTCTATGATTTGATTGATTCTTCTCTGCATATACTTTGGTTCATTCTGTTGTTCCTGCAATAGCCTCATGACTGGAGCTCCCAAAGATGTGGGAAAAACTACTTCAGCTCCATATACTAACTGGAATCGTTACATTGCAATTTCCCTTTTTGTGCTGATTCTATGAGCCCACAAAGAATATTTCAGCTTTGTATGCCAGGCTCTCTTGTTATCTTCCAACAGCTTCTTAATAATCCTTACCAGGATTTTATTTGAATATTTTTCTAGCCCATTCCCCTATGGATAATAGGTAGTAGAATGATGTAGGATGATATAATACTTATGACAAAAATTAATCATATTCTTAGACTTGAAAGTTGTTGCATTGTTTGTCACAATCCTCCTAGGGAACCCAAACCTAGCCAAAATGTTTTCTTCCAGAAAACCCATAATCACTGCATCAGTAGCCCTCCAGGTAGGTATTGCTTCAATAAACTTTGTAAAATATTATGTGGCTATCAAAATCCATCTATGTTGTCCTAAAGAGTTTGGATTTATTTCCCCAATGAAGTCTAGTCCCCATTGCTGAAAAGGTGCTTCTACAGATATTGGATTAAGAGGAAGTGGAACAAGTTTCCTCTTACCATAAAAAATATGGCATTGGTGTCACTTAGTGATATCTTTATAAACATCAGAAAATAATGAGGGCCAGTAGAAACCAACTCTCAAATTTTTGTTTGTTGTTACTTTCAAAGAATGGTGCCCCCCACAATCTCCCTTATGAAACTCCTCTATAGTCTGTTGGGGTTCATTCTCCAAAACACAATTTAATAAAACACCACCAGGATATTTCCAATATAGATATTCATTCAGAATACAAATCTTGGAAAATTTTAGCTTCACTAACCTTGCTCTTGTTTTTCTTAACCCTGCAAGAGCCTGTAAATTTTGCAACACGCACACAATGTCAGAATACCATGAAGATATGGATAAATCAGGCATTACTTGCACCTCCATGTCAAGATGGTTTGAATAATTGGTCAAGAAATTTAGTTGCAAGGATTCATAGTTGGAATTTTTCATCATCTTTGCCAGTCCTTGACCCTTAATTGGTTTGGTGGGCTTCATCTCAATGTCATACTCTAGTAACACAACAATCCATTTTGATCTTTTTCCCTTTGGATCAGGCTATGTGAGGATTCCCTTCACCACACTGCTATGAACATAAGAAATTATGTGTGAATGAAAACATAGACTCTGAAATCTTTCAAAGATTTGACTACAGCATACGTTTTTTTCTCCATTATGTCATATTTCAATTCCTCGTCTCTTAACACTTTGCAAAAAAAGGCTATAGGCTGCTCAACATTTTGATCATTTTTCTTTAACAGCATCTAGTAACAATGTGATCAGCAGCATAAGAAAATATTAAAAAATCTTTTCTAAAATTTGGACTTACCAAAACAGGGGCTTCTGGATAGCCTGTTTTATATCTCTGAAAGCTCTCCTTGCATCCATCGTCCATTTAATCTCATGGTATTTTTTCAGCATGTTAGTGATATTCATTAGTGTCTTAGCAAAAATGGGGATGAACCTTCTTAGAAAATTTACCTGTCCATTGAAGGATTGTACTTCCTTTTCAATCCTTGGTTCTTCAAGCTTCAGGATTTCCTTGATCCTCTCCGAACCAATATTTATACCATATTTTGAAATGATGTGTCCCAAAAATTTTCCTTCCTCCAACGCAAATTTTAATTTCCTGGGGTTTAATGATATTCCATAATTCTTACATTTCAAGAAAAATTTCTCCAAATGTCTAATATTTTCCCTGTCAGATCTAGAGTACACAGTGATATCATCCATGTAGACAACTACAAATTTATCTTTTTCCTCTGCAAAGGAAATACCCAAGGTACGCTGGAAAGTGGCAGGCTAGATTCATTAGAACAAAAGGAATATTGGCATACATAAAAGTACCCCATGGTGTAGTGAAGCCAGTCTTCTCTTGATCCTCAGGTAACACCTTTATCTGATTGTATCCTGAAAAAACCATCCATGGTGGAAATCCTTTTAGACCCCACCACTTTCTGCAAAATGTGTTCCATCTTGGGAAAAGAATAATTATCTTTCAAAGAGACTTTGTTAATATTTATGAAATCTATACAAACCCAGATTTCACCATTCTTCTTTCTAACAAGTACCAAATTTGCAACCCACTTGGAAAATCTCAGAGTTAAAATGATCTTGGCATCAAACAATTTTCTGAACTCTTTCTCAATGACAAGCAGCAACATTGGATTAAATATTCTCAATTTATGTCTAAAAGGTTTCTCACTAGGCTTTATAGGGATAGTATGTTGTATGATGGAGGTATCATACTCTTTAAGATCTTCATAGCTCCAGGAAAAGACGTCAGCGTACCTTTTCATCAAATTGATATAATTTTCTTTTTATTTGACAGGAAAGCTCTTTGACAATTTTATGATCTTTGGGTTCCCTTTGAACCCTATATTTTTATCTTCGACGACATCATCTGCAGCCTTCATCTTCGGATTCTTAGCGACATCATTTTGTTCAAACAACTTCTCTAGAGGGATAAGGCCTCTAGGGATATGATTACCCTTCAACTGAACTATATCCTTCCCCCCCAAGGAGTTTTTCTACTTCATTTTTTCAGCAATTCTTTCTTCACTGTCTTTGGCATCTTGAAAGTTATCAAGGTTGTCATTTTCATTATCTACTTGAGTATTTACAAACTCACCAGATAACTCCAAAAATCTCTTAATCTACATATCATCTTCAAATACCTGCTAGTATTTGGAATTATATGGTATGGAGGGTTTGCTTATAATGTCAACATTTTATTTCCTTTGTCCAGCAGTGGGAGTTTTGAATTTACCAGCAGCAACATCTAAAGAGTCAACCATTGTTTTTTCATATCTGGGAACTACTCTAATTGTATGCTCGGTAAACTAATTACCAAACATATCCCACACTTCATTTCTATAAGCCCTTATTCTGGGATGTCCGGTTTGATAGTTGTAATTTACCTAATTTATTACTAGCTCTGAGTCTCCCATGACTTGTACCCTTTTGGCTCCCGTATATTTCAAAGAATGCAACCCTAATAATAAAGATTCATACTATGCCACATTTTTAGTACATTCAAAAGTTAACTTATAAGACAGATCTTTAAAATCCCTGATTCCAGAAATAATATATACACCTGAACCAGCACCAACCTTAGCCATTGATCCATCAAAATACATGGTCCAGAGACCTTTTTCTTTCTATTTCTTCTCTAAAGCTTCTTGTTTCTTTGCAAACTCTTCTTCCTCCTTAACTTCAATAGGTACAGGAATTTCAAGATCATAGGGAGAAACATCATTAAAGAAAATGGAAGATCCCAAGTCAGTATCAACAACATATATAGCATGATTATTTGGTTTGTCTTGGCTACTAACTACATATGGGCATCTTTTCTCATTGTATAACCTTTTATTCCCTCCAACCATAGGAATGGTAGCATATGACATGTCCATTTGTAGACTTCATTTTAATTTAGAGGTCCAAGACCTTGACAGTAACACACCAAATTTAGGAGGAATGTCTGCTACGACAATATCCATTACCACAGTTTTAGAGGGAATTTCTGTCAAAGTTACTACCATATCTTTAACCAGTCCAAGACATTTTACCTTCCTGGAATCAAAAGAGTACAAATCTTTATATGGTCTAGTAACTTCTAATCCCAAACTTTCTACCACTCCCTTTGGTGTCAAATTATCAGAGGCACCAGAATCTAACATGGCATTTTGCATGACCATATCATGCACATTTAGACTTAGGTAAAAAGGGGGAACTTCATCCTCATCTCCATTTTCAATTTTAGACCCAAAGACAATGGTAGGAGCATCATCATTCACTTCTAAGATATCAAGTTGAAATTCTCTCTGATTCCTAACCATACCCGTTATCTTGTCTATGTATTCTTGTTTCTTAGAAACTCATTAAAAGGGATGGAGATTTTTACCTATGAGAGCTTTGTTTGCAGGTTGAAAGTTGAAATAGTTTTTCCCACATCTATCAGTGTTGGTTGTTTAACTTTATTTGTCTTTTCTACTTTATTTACAGGATCTTTATATACAATTTGTTCTTTTTCTTTTTCTTTTTTTCTTATTGGTGTTATGTTCACTGCTAGAAGGCTTATTTGGATTGAGCCTTCCTTTATTAACAGTAACATCTCTATTCCTCAATTGAATCTTTCTTTGGACATCATCCATAACATGTAGGTACCCCCTTTGGTACTGTTCTAATTCTACCTCAAAATCCTTATTATCATCCTATTGAGAATACATGTTATGTTTTGTTTCTGTCAGGTATATATCAAAATCCAAATCACCAAAATGATGGATTTTATCTTCAATAGGTTCAGAATCACCTTCACCATCAACATAGTTTTCAGGGAAAGGTGGTTGTATTTGTTGGTAATTTGTATTTCTGGGATTCTGTATATCCCTATGTCTGATTTGTGGGGGTTGAGGAGGTTTAGGTCTTCTAAAATTTGGATTCCTTATTTGAGGCTCATTTTGTTCCCTATTTAGTGGCATGATATCTATAGTCAATTTATCCATCATTTTCTACATTTTCTTCAATATCATTTCAAATTTTATATCATTGGAAGAGGCAGCAACAGAAGTAGAAGGTACAATTTCTTACCTGATTTTCCTTTTATCGGTTTCTATTTTATGCCTCATATTCCCACATGCCATCATGTTGGCTTCTACTTCTAATGCATCTTTAAACATGTCAGGAAGACTGGATGATTTCCTCTCTCTCAATAATAAAGTAAAATCACTTTCAAAAGCATCAACATAGTGGAGTTTTGCAGTTCCTACTAGAGGTTTGATATCAGTAGGCACTACAACAAAATACCCTTT
>LPNX010562430.1:396276-470960 GCA_001517045.1 Pseudotsuga menziesii | reverse complement strand
TTGAATTTTGGGGTGGTTTTGAAAATCCCCACCCCTGAAAAAGGACTTTCGGGGGGGGGGGGGTTGGAAAGACCCCCCCAAAACTCACACAATTTATAGTTTTCCTCGGCGTCACAAAATTATGTAGGGCCCTCCACATTTAACGGCGAGGATTAGAAAGAGGCAAAGATATGAGATCGTGAATGATTTCATGATGGGAACATGCATGCAGGATAGAAAAGATGCATATCACGAAATTTGGTAGGAGCCACACTAGTGAACAGTCCATATTCGATGTAGACTCAGATCTATGGATGAATTTTTTTCACGATGCAAATATGTGAGGGCGAGAAAGAATACAGAGATTGTGAAAGGTGGATTAAAGGATAACTAGATGAACAATCCATATCTGATCGTGTAAGGATCTACGGCCTAGAACCTCTTCGCAAATAGAAGATGCCCACTCTGAAGGTGCATTTCAAATCATGGAATCAGTAAGGAAACAGGAAATAGACGGTTAAAAAGGATCCATGATGAGATCAATGGTTGAGATATAATTTCAGAATGCGAGCTGCATAGAAGTTAAGGACAATGAAAAAATTGAGGGAGAGTAACGAAATATAAATAGCACAGAAGATCAATGGTGCAAAACAGATCAGGCAGAAATGGAAGGCTGAGAAACGTTTTGGTCACCAAAGATGCAAGAGAAAAGTTTATGTTATAATTGGTTTTTCTTTTCAAATAAAATTTTCATTATATATGAAATTTGTAAGTTTGAAACGATAATATACATTTCCTAGCATGTGGGTTATTGTGAAGATGATTATATAATGTCTTCAAACTATCCGAAAAACCTCTTATTATAGCCTTCTAGATATGGCTGGATGCACCATACAACACTCTGGAGATCCACACTCTCATAATAATTTGATCATCATCCTACGAGATGTAGCAGGCATTTCCCCAAGGCTAGTTATGCATATTTTACCAATAATTCCATACTTGGAAAAAAAATTATTTTCTCCTAGGCTTGGTCTAATTTCCCTTAACCACATTTTTGGCAAGTCCATAAATTCTTTTTTCGGGGTCTCTTTGGACAAACTGAGACCATGGTTGGGTAGACAAAACATCAGCCTACAATATCCCCATGTGGTGAGGGAATTTTCTTCAACATACAATTTGTGGAAGGCATCCTCTTAAGGCTACTTGGACCAATATTCCCATACTTGGTCAATTCCCTGATTTTCACTAATTTGTCATATTTCTCCAGAACGATGTCATAATGCAAAAAAGATTTCTACTTCATTCCACATCATCATCTATGACATGCCATGCCATGCGGGCATCATCCTTATTCTTGGCATCAACCTTAATGCGGGTATCACTTAGTCCCTTTACGACACTTAGCCATTTTTCTGTCTTTAGTATGCAAAATAACATTTTTCTTCTATTTTGGGAGGTTGATATTTTCCTTATCTGATCACCATAAGAAAAACCAAGAGCATGGATAAATAGCCATTTCAACAATCAACAAGACCATATCATCTGATGAATTTTATCATTAAATGAACACCCCCTTGCGAGCATTTCCAAATGGTCTCTCAAACTCTTTTTCTAACACTTAACCAGTTCTCTTCAAACCCTAGGTCACCAAGGTGATTTCATTTTTCCTTCAAATTTGGAAAGTGAGATACCCAATGGATAGAGGCCAACAAGGTGAATCAAGCAAGACCACTTTAATCTTTTGGATATTCTTTCTCTCTCCTCGGTGGGCATGTTTCTAGAGCAGTGCAAATATGGTTGAGAGGCACTTTTGGTAGATTGATATCTTCTTACTGAAAGACTTTTTGTTCAGGATAATTCTATGGTTGGATGAAACATACAAAACTATAGAGATCCACACTCTCAGAATATTTTCATCAACATCCTATGAGTTGTGGCGAGCATTTCCCTAAGGCCAATTAGGCATATTTTTCCAATAATTCCATACTTGGACAATTTTTTTATATTATCCTAGGCTTGGTCTAATTTCCCAAAACCACATTTTTGGCAGGTCCATAAATTATTTTCAAGGTATCTTTAGACAAACTAAGACCATGGTTGAGTAGAAAAAAAAACAGCCTACAATATCCCCATGTGGTGAGGGCATTTTCTTCAACACACAATTTTTGGTGGGCATCCTTTTAAGGCTACTTGGACCAATATTCCCATACTTGGTCAATTTCCTGATTTTCACTAATTTGTTGTAATTCTCCATAACGATGTCATAATGCAACAATGATTTCAACATCATGCCACATCATCATCTATTCCACTCCATGCCATGCGGCCATCATCCTTAGTGCGGGCATCAACCTTAATGCGGGCATCACTTAGTCCCTTTACAACACTTAGCCATTTTTTTTGTCTTTAGTATGCAAAATAACATTTTTCTTCTATTTTGGTAGGTTGATATTTTCCTTATCTGATCACCATAAGAAAAACCAAGAGCATGGCTAGATATCCATTTCAACAATGAACATGACCATATCATCTAATGAATTTTATCATTAAAGGAACTCCCCCTTGCTTGCATTTCCAAATGGTCTCTCAAACTCTTTGTCTAACACTTGACCAGTTCTCTTCAAACCCTAGGTCACCAAGGTGATTTCATTTTTCTTTCAAATTTGGCAAGTCAGATACCCAATGGGTAGAGGCCAACAAGGTGAATCCAACAATATCACTTTCATCTTCTGGAGCTTCTTTCCCTCTCCTCGGTGGGAATTTTTTTGGAGCAATGAAAATATGGCTGAGAGGCACTTTTGGCATATTGATATCTTCGTACTGAAAGACTTTTGGTCAGGCTAATGATATGGTTGGATGCACCATACAACACTGTAGAGATCCACACTCTCGAAATATTTTTATCATCATCCTATGAGTTGCGGAGAGCATTACCCTAAGGCCATTTAGGCATATTTTACCAATAATTCCATACTTGGACAATTTTTTATCCTCTGCTAAGCTTGGTATAATTTCCCTAAAACCACAATTTTCAAAGGTCCATAAATTATTCTTCGGGGTCTCTTTGTACAAACTGAGACCATGGTTGAGTGGAAAAAACAATATCCTACAATATCCCCATGTGTTGCAGGAATTTTCTTCAACACACAATTTGTGGCAGGCATCCGCTTAAGGCTACTTGGACCAATTTTCCCATACTTAACTAATTTCCTGATTTTCACTAATTTGTTGTATTTCTGTAGAATGATGTCATAATGCAAAAATGATTTCAACTTCATGCCACATCATCATCTATTCCATGCCATGCCATGCCGACATCATCCTTAGTGCGGGCATCACTTAGCCCCTTTGCAACACTTAGTCATTTTTCCTTTGTCTTTAGTATGCAAAATAACAATTTTCTTCTATTTTGGTAGGTTGATATTTTCCTTATCTGATCACCATAAGAAAAACCAAGAGCATGGATAGATATCCATTTCAACAATGAACAGGACCATACCATCTGATGAATTTTATCATCAAAGGAACACCCCCTTGCGGGCATTTCCAAATGGTCTCTCAAACTCTTTGGATAACACTTAACAAGTTCTCTTCAAACCCTAGGTCACCAAGGTGATTTCATTTTTTATTCAAAATTGGCAAGTGAGATACCCAATGGGTAGAGGCCAACAAGGTTAATCCATCAATACCACTTTCATCTTCTAGAGCTTCTTTCTCTCTCCTTGATGGGCATTTTTCTAGAGCAGTGCAAATATGGGTGAGAGGCACTTTTGGCATATTGATATCAATTGTTATTTTGGATGACTTGGATTTTACTGTCGATCATACAATTTATAGAAGTGAGTACAAGTGTTTGTAGAAAAGGTTGGTATGCCTATGTTATAGTACAATTTATTCAATATAACATGAAATGCAGGCCAATGTGTGCATTTCCTCGAGGCACTCAACCGTGATTTTTACCATGTGGAAAACACATAAATTTAGAGTTTCCTTGTAGACCATCAGTTTTTATGTCTAAAATTTAAACTTTGAAAGCTTATTTAAATTTTTTATTCCTGAACAGACACTCTATGGTTTGAATCGGTGAATTTGGCTCTATAATGCATGTTGGGCGTGCATTTGAGTAAAGCAATCCAAAATTGACTTGCTTCAGTAAAATGCACGCACATGCCTAATTTCTTTGTCAAATTCAATGAATAAAATAGGAGAGTCTTTTTTATTATTATTCCTCTTTTATCATTTTAATATTTTCAATTTTTTACCTAATACCTTCTCGTTTAGAATTTTTTTTAACTTCTATCCCTAATATTGAATTTTTTATTTTCTATGACAAGTTGTGCATTTCCTGGAGGGACTCAGACTTGATTTACAGTTTATAGTTTTGCTAGTCATCTAATTTTGTAAAATTCTAAATGGTGTTTTTTTCATTTTCCCATACCTCAACCTATCAAACACATGTTGAACTAATTGAGTGTCAAATACATCATTTAATCGTATAAACCTGTAAATGTTGGTTTTCGATTTTCCATACTTGTCATATTATGAATTTTCAACTGAGTGTCAAATACATCACTTAACAAGGAAAAAATGTTCTACATAGTACAAACCATCAAATTCTATGATTCGATGAAGTTGAATCAAGTCGGATTCTGACGAAACTAAGAATGATTGCATTACCCACACGTGAACTTAGCATTTTCTCATGATTAACATTGTTTTCCCACCTTTCAATTATTCGAAGAGCCAACATAGTACACATATCCAAATTTGGCTTGACCCCATGGATTCCTTCCTAGCAACTGCAGTCAATTACCAATCATGTTGCTTCTTATGGAACATTGATAAATAGGGGTCACTGTTATCAGTAGGCTATGTATTGACTCCATTATCTATGTTTGTTAATTTTTGTCTAGTATGGCCGCATATGTGTGCAAATTTGAGTTCACTGATAATATGAGTGAAATGGGTAGAATTGGATACAGTCTCATCCGAGTTCGATGGATTTAACTTGCAGTTCGATTCCATCTTATCTTTTTTATGTTCATTTGTAAGTCCTTTCTCATTACTCACTGAAGTCTTTCCTGCACTAATTCAACATCCTGTCCCTCTTCAACATCCCGAGCATTCCGTCTCGGTGGCATAGAAGGATTGATTTCTTCAATTCCAGCTATTAATTTCTCCATACCAGATGGGTATTGCATGTTGTTTTCTACTGAGCCATTTTTGTCTCAGCATTTCTCTCTTCCTTATCATTTTCTTATTTCATTGGAATTTCCCTTTTGTTTTTGTTAAACCTCTCACGCAATTTGTATCACTGTTATAATTGTTCTCTTCTCACATCTCACATCCAGATAACTGGAATGCAACTTCCTCTTCGACTCCCTTTCTACCCCTGATGTTGAAACATGTCCACTTCATCCCTGTTTCCCCCCCTGTGTTGTACTATCGTGTTAGCCTTGTTCCACAGTAGTTGGTATCTTCGTTTGAATCTAGGAAAGTACAATAGAGGATAGGTTAGCTCGAGGGTGAATCAACATTTCAATTTAACTCTAATGAAATCCACTTGTAACATGGTCAATCTGACCCTTGAGGTCTATAAATAGAATGTAATATGTAGTAGGGACAGTTATTATTGAAGGAGTTGTTTGATGTCACTGATTCAAATGTAAACTAGCCCTCTTATATGTAATGAAAGCATAATATTTAAAAAAATGCTCTTGGGCCCCTTTTAAAACTTTCTTCAGTATCAATCTGGTTATATTTTTGCATTATCTCAGTTTTTTTCCTAGGAATGTATTATATCTATTGTGTTCTCATTTGTGTATTTCTGTAAGGAAGGATGATGATTTATATTATAATAAAAAGATACAGATGATACAAACTTGCAGAGCCATGATATTTGTTTCCAAACAACTATCCAATTCAACCTCTTTTCTAAGTTGTCCTTATCATGCCAAAATTATAAATACAAGATTTACTAGAAAAACTATGATGCCCGTGAACAAGAAACCAACATTTATAGTTGTTGTATTCTCATTTCAAATGTTGGATGCATTCTTATTTCCCAATAGAAGTTTTTATTTTTGAAATTAAAACTATACTAGTCTAATTAGGTTTTTGTATGCAAACTTCCAAATTTCATACCTAGAGTGTACTTCGATTGGAATTGGTGTGCATTTTTAGTTATGGCCATGCAAAATTGGAAAATACTATCAATTGTTGTTTTGGATGACTTGGATTTTACTGTAGATCATACAATTTACAAAAATGAGTACAAGATATTGTAGAAAATGTTAGTATGTCTATGTTATAGTGCAATTTATTCAATATAACATGAAATGAAGGCCAATGTGTGCATTTCCTCGAGGGAGTTTCCTTGCAGAGCATAAGTTTTTATGGTTTGAATCAGTGAATTTGGCTTTGTAATGCAGGTTGGGTGTATATTTGAGTGAAGCTATCCAAAATTGCCTTGCTTTAGTAAAATGCATACACATGCCTGATTTCTTTGTCAAATTCAATGAATAAAATAGGAGAGTCTTTTTTATTATTATTCCTCCCCTTTTAGCATTTTAATATTTCCAATTTTTTACCTGATACTTTCTCCTTTAGAAATTTTTTCAGTGTCAAGCAGACCAAGTGTTAATTTTTCATAACCTCCAGTGATCAAATTTCAAGGGCTATTTTTACTCCCATTTTGAAGGGAATTTTTTATGTATTGCACTGGAGATGATGATCTCTCAATTCATGTGTAGAATATATTTCAAGAATCTTTCATATGTCAATTCATTTGAAGAATATATTATGAACAATATATTTCATCATTTGTAGTTTCATGCACACTTCTCATTATGGGTTTCACATTAAAATCTCGTAGATGTAGGGAAAATGCACATATGGATTACACATTACACTTGTATTACACATTAGAAACACATTAACTATATCAAAATATATGCATTGCCGAGAAATACTTACGATTTATATTACAACAATATTAGTATGTACATAGACATCAAATGTACACCATATTATTCTAGAACTCTAGGCTGCTTGGGAGGTTTTTGCAATTTCTCCTTTTTAGAATAAGAAAATCCGCTATAGCTTCTCTTACCTTTTCTTGAACCCTCCAGTTCTACAGAATCTTCATCAGCCATATGTTTTAATTTTTTTCTTGCGCTTTCACTTTGTTTGCAAGACTTATCACTTTTGTATGCAATCTATCTTTTTCTTCTAGGCATTTCTTCAAAATCTCTACATTTTTATTTTTCTGCTTTGAGTGCTCATCTTTCTTTCTTTTAATATCATCCTTTGTCCACTTCAGCTCAGACTGAACTGCACTTAATTTTCTCTTGAACTGTTGTACCTCCTTCTCGAGCTCTTGTGCCCTCAAATCTGTATCAGATGGAGTATACAAAATTGCTTCTGCCACAATTTCTTTTGAAAATATTTAATTTGGGATTTCAAATCTTGTATCTCACTATCACATCCCAAATGAGGTGCTTTTCCCTTCTACAATAGTTTTTGGTGAAGGTCTCTAATTTTGACCTCCTTATCCTCTATCTTCTTCTTCAATGTTGGATCTGATGAGCCAAATGTTACCTCTACTGCATGGATTGTTGAAGCAACTTCATTCAAGGTCTTCTCTCATTGTTGCAAGGACTTCTGAAACTGGAGTAAGCTCTCCATAGTTACATCACCAAGTTTTATACTGCCAAAAAGTTTTGGTGTGCTGACATTTTTACCCTTTACTTTGGATTCTTTTGGTGTGCTGACCTTTTTACCCTTGACTGTTGATTCTTTTGGTGTGCAGACTTGTTTACCCTTGAATGTTGATTATTTTGGTGACCATAACTATTTACGCTTGACTACTAATTCATTTCCTCTTCCAGCTCTTTTAGCCTCGAGAGTTGTTGAAATCCTTTCAATTCTCTTAGTATTTAGCAACTCATTTTTTTTAATTGTTTTATTTAATTTTTCCAATCTTGTTTCATATTCTGTAGTCTCATTTTGTTGTTTAATGGTCATTTCTCTCATTTTCTTTTCAAACTCAACCTTCAAAGCTACAATAAATGTTTCTTTCTGCTTCAATTCTTGTTAAAGTTCTTCTTCCTTACCAAATACACTCTTCAGTGGTGGCATGTTCAAAACTTGAGGCCTATTTTTCAGCTCATTTTCAAGTCTCCCTTTAGTTTCCTCATCTTTTTGCTTTTCATCCTGAAACATGTCTTTCAATCTGTCAAGATCAGAAATCGATCCTTCTAGAACTACACTAAATGTAGAACATTGATCCTTAATAAGTTTATTCTTCTGGCCAATTATTTTTTCAGTTTCCACAATTTTTTTCTCTAAACCTGTAACACAATGTACCAAATCAAGAACTTGGACATCCTTAGTTCTCCACAATTAATCACTAGTTGTGAAGGAATCCTCCCACAAGGTACAGTGTTCTTTGAAATGCACCATTTTTTCAAATAAAGAAAAAACAAATCTACCATCAAAAAAATATTTGGCATGAATTAGGTCTTCATCACTAGTCGTTGAACAGTCCATATCATTGTTCACAAATTCCTCCCATTGATCTGCATTTTCATTTCCATGCATTCCAGCCAAAGTTTTGGCAGCAATATCTTCTTCGGGGGAAATTGAAGGCATGTCATTTCCCACATATTCCATATTGTCCTCGAAATGTTGTCCATGTATTATTGATGTAGTGACAGTAGAAACTCCTTCTACATTGTTCTTTAAAGACGGTTGAGGTAATTCCTCGTTTTTTTGTTTTTATTTAGGCTTCCTAATGTATGTTCTAATAGAATTTGACCCTACAACACTGGCTCGACATAAAACAATAATTTTTTGCACTGTCCCCTGGTAACTGAACTTGACCCTCTTCATTTTACTATCTTGCAATGCACAGTGCAATTTCCTAGCCAATAGATGAGGGACATCTATAGCCATGTATTCAACCCAGTGTATGGCCATCTTCATGCAATGACCCAAAATATCATTCCGCTTGTGGTGATTCATAATGGTCCTAAGGATAATTTGAATCAGGGTTTTGTATATTCCGTGAGGAACATATTCTAGTTTTAGACCATTCCTGGGAACAACAACCCATTTCCCACAAATTTTACTGGTCATCTAAATCTTTTCTATCTCGGGGGTTTTCCATGAGTTTAATATTGCCCCTCTCTTCGTGGAATTTTGGTTGCTCTGGAAACCAAATTGGGGTCTAGATGAACCCTCTTCCCAAAAATATTCAATTCCATAGCCCCATGATCATAACTATATATGTCATCATCTATCTCGTCATTTTGGAAATTAAAATGTCCAAAAATAAACCTATCCACTCCTGCTCTTAAAAGGATATTTAACATACCAATTGGCCATATGCTTGTATCACTCCATTCATCAGCATTCTCTTGGAATTTTTTCACCATGAACCATTCAACCTAGGAACCCCGCACTTCTCCTAATTCCGTGGTAGAGAAGGCCCATGTGTTTGTTTCCATGGTGCAAGATGCCCCTATTTCATCTATTGTCATAGTATGCGATGACCCAATTTCAATTGCGGGCGTGGTTGGTTTGGTATGCATGTTGAGGAATGCAAGTTGAGGAATGCACATTGAGGAATGCAAGCTTAGGAATGCACCTTGAGGAATGCATGCTGAGGAATGCAAGCTTAGGAATGCACACAAATGAGTTTTTTTTAATTGATTTCACGTATATTGGTTTTTTCACAAATTCAGGTATATTAGGCTACGACGTCAATCTCTCTATATCATATGAAATAAAGATTTTTCATATAATACATAAACTTATCCTGGCCTCAATTGAGTTAAGAAATCAGCTTACTATTATTGTTATTTATTGCATATGAATTTTTTTCTTGATGCAAGCTAATTCCTTTAAATATTTAATTTTGGGCATTTCCAAATGGTCTCTCAAACTCTTTGTCTAGCACTTAACCAGTTCTCTTCAAACCCTAGGTCACCAAGGTGATTTCATTTTTCCTTCAAACTTGGAAAGTGAGATTCCCACTCGGTGGAGGCCAACAAGGTGAATCCATCAAGACCACTTTCATCTTCTGGAGCTTCTTTCTCTCTCCTTGGTGGGAATTTTTCTAGAGCAGTGCAAATATGGCTGAAGGCATTTTTGGCATATTGATATCTTCTTCCTAAAAGACTTTTTGGTCAGGCTAATCATATGGTTGGATGCACCATACAATACTCTAGAGATCCACATTCTCGTAATATTTTTATCATCATCCTATGAGCTGCAGTGGGAATTTCCCTAAGGCCAGTTAGGCATATTTTACCAATAATTCCATACTTGGACAATTTTTTATCTTCTCCTGGCCTTGGTCTAATTTTCCTAAACCACAGTTGTGGAAGGTCCATAAATTCTTCTTCACGGTCTCTTTGTACAAATTGAGTTTGAGTAAAAAAACAACAGGCTACAATATCCCCATGTGCTGTGGACATTTTCTTCAATAAACCATTTGTGGCAGGCATCCTCTTAAGGCTACTTGGACCAATTTTCCCATACTTAGCCAATTTCCTGATTTTCACTAATTTGTCGTATTTCTCCATAATGATGCCATATTGCAACAATGATTTAATCTTCATGCCACATAATCATCTATCCCATGCCATGCCATGCTGGCATCATCTTTAGTGCGGGCATCAACCTTAATGTGGGAATCACTTAGCCCCTTTACAACACTCAGCCATTTTTTCTTTGTCTTTAGTATGCAAAATAAGATTTTTCTTCTATTTTGGCAGGTTGGTATTTTCCTTATCTGATCACCATAAGAAAAACCAAGAGCATGGCTAGATAGACATTTCAACAATGAACAAGACCATATCATCTGATGAATTTTATCATCAAAGTAACACCCCCTTGCGGGCATTTCCAAATGGTCTCTCGAACCCTTTTTCTAACACTTACCCAGTTCTCTTCAAACCCTAGGTCACCAAGGTGATTTCATTTTTCCTTCAAACTTGGATGGAGTTAAATACTCTCATGAAACGTCTTGAAAATTCATGGACAGACTCAAAACCCCCTTTCTTGGGATTGTTATATTGAGATAGTACTTGTAATGGACTCTGTTGATCATCCCACCTTTCTAAGAATGCATCTTGGAATGCTTAGAATGTAAGAATGGATCTAGCAGGGAAGTCTCTAAACCATTTCTTGGCTTCCCTAGATAGTATTTGTGCAAACAGTCTCATCTTAACATCTTCATAATCAACCTCTTCTAAATTAATGAAGTCGTAAAACTTGTCTACATGTTGTTTGGCTGTGAAATTACCCTCCCTGTCATACAAGGTAATTCTTTGGGCATAATTCAGAGGGAGGTCATGTAATGCAGCAAGCAAATCCAAAGGGGAAAATATGGTCGTCGTTGGTCTAGGTGTATTTGGAACTACAGGAGGTTCTTAGAAGGCTATATGGTTTTGAACAACTGGTGGGATATAAGGCTGGAAGTTATGAAAAGTAGGGTTTCTTGCACCAATTTTCCCAGAGTATTGAAAGTTATTTCAAAGAGAGTGAAGAAAATATGACTCTAACCTACTAGGATTTAATTATGTGTTCTTCAAGTCAGATTCTGATTTAGACTTTAATAGTGACCCTTCAAAATTGGATTTCCACATAGAATCTTGAATGCTATGAAATTATTGAGTAGATGAATTTCCAAATTGACGAATATCTAGTTGGTATTTTCATTTATTTCTCATCAATTTATTGGGGTTATCCACACCTTGTAATATTTCAGCATCAGGATTACCTCATGTATGTGGCTGCATGGAAGCCAGGATGCCTTCTGTAATTCGCTCAGAACCAATGTGGAGTTGCCAGGGCAAATTTACAATGGATTCAACTGTAGGAGTCTCTATTTTCCCACAGAACCCTTTCTTCTTAGAATATTTTTCATTTCTCCCAGGGATGATTTTCACTTTCACATCCCTGGAAATGATGCCACTTTGTTAGCACTTAGAATCGCACCCAAGGTTATGGAAGGTGAACCCCGAGGTAACAACAAAACCACTATAATAAAGGGAGTTGGCTTCTCTGTTTCTAGAGAGGGATCTCTCACAGATATGTAACAAGTCCAGATATAGACATGAAATGAAATTTAGATATTGTTGTGGTTGAAACACAGTAAGGGTACATTGGGCTATGGAGTCACAATTATCAAGAAACACAGAGCAGTTTGCATGAGAAATGTATGCAAAAGAAAGATAATACTTCGGTTACAGTCGATATGTTTTTGGTCTGGTGATAAGGAATAAATGATGACATTCCATTAATGCAGAGCACCAAATAGATTAATTTTGCATTAACTTTGGTAGAAATGGTTTGTGAATATCTGAAACGATAGGCAGAGCATAACCAAGTATGAATTCTGAAAACTATCACACAATTATCTCAGATATGAAAGAAAACATAATGGAAATATTAACAATAAGGACATGCACATAAATAAAAGAAATCATAGACTGTAGCTGAGAAATATACATGAATCTTTGCATTCAAAGGCCAGCATTTGGCCCTGCAACTTTTACTAAAGACAAATCAAAATTACATAACGCAAAATTCTAACGGTTTCAACCTTTTATTCCTCTATTGAGGGTATACTTTCAGTGTCTTAGACACCTGATACCAACCTCAAAATAGGGCCGAAATTAGTTACAACTTCAGAAACAAAATTCCAACAAACTCTAGCGTGGCACATTTTCCATGATTTACATAAAACAGAAAAAAAAATGGGGGTAACATGCATGCTGGATTTAAAACAGTAATGCATCCTCAAAATTATGGCTCGCCTGATCAATCTACAACTATCTCTTTTATCCTCGTCGCGCTCAGGCATATAGTGTGTATTTCGTCCTCCTAAACTTCTCCATTGTCTTCATTGGTGCAACTTGTATTTAATTTTCCCGTATTTTTCAATTATTTTCCATTGATCAACACTTGGAAGATCCAAATTGATCATTTCCTTCACCAATGCCCTGAGCTCCACATTTTCTTCATAAGAAAAATCTGTCAATTTGGTACATGTAGCTTTGAAGTTAAACAACATCTCAAAATCTTCGGCCAATTTGTTAGTCACTATTTTTCTAGACAAAGTTTGATGTTGCATATCATCAAACTGCGTGTGATCTAATATGCAACTAATTAATCTGTCATTACACTCTTTCTGAGACCACATTCCTCCTTTCTCTTCCCAAAAGAAAGGAATTCCTGTTTTGAACAGAGAATTAAATAGTTCAATGAATTCATTAATTTGATGATGCATAACATCAATTTTTGCTTGAACTGTTTCCAAATGATCATATTTATTCACCACTTTTCTTTCCAATGTGATAACTAAGATCCTCTCTTGAATATTTTCTTTCCCTATTTCTTCTTTAGCCAAAATGTTAAAAAAAGTGATTGCATTATGAGATATATCTATAGGATTTTTAATTAAAACCTGCTTTACCATCAAGACATTTTTTCTAACTGCTTGTGTAATAATCTCTTTGTCTAGAATAAAATCCAAATAAGGCTTGAGTTTGGTTGTTTCTACTATCTGTACATCCCAGATGAGATGCTTAGCTCCCTATAATGTTCACTGTTATGTAACTTGTTTTGTCAACTTATTATTCCTCTCTACCAATTCCTTACACTTGTCCTCCAATGTTTTTCTTTCTTTTTCTCTCTTAGTAGCTATGTCTTCTAAATTTTTATTCTGGTTCCTCAAGCCATTGATTTCTATATTTTTTAGACTCACCTGAGACATAGCTTGGGACAAGGAATCTGCACCAGTTTGTACAAAAGGTGAAATAGCTTGCACTTCTTGCTCCTTATTCTTTACTTCAAGTTCCTTTTCCATCTTTGCTTGTTTTGTTTGAAATTTTGTTTCCTTTTCAGCCCAAAGTCCTGCATCTTTTTCCCATAGTTTTTCTTTTCTTCCAATTTCAGCAACCTTTCTTTACAATCAATCAACTCAGTATTCAAAGCTTATTTTTCTTTTTCAAACTCTGCCAGCTCCAAAGTCTATATAAGCTTAGTAGATGGAATATTCAAGTTCTTTTTTAACAATTGAATTTCATTTTATTTCTCTTTTAACAACTTCTAAGTGGCAACTCCCTTGTCAGCTTGACTATCAACCACCAATAGTTTTGTTTGTAGCTTCTTAATCTGCATCTGGTGGGATTTGTTCTCCACCTTCTCCTTTCTGAGTAAATATTCAAGTCTTTTCTTACTTGATTGTAACTTTGACACCTACAGTGTTGCTTTTAACAAATCAGTATAAATGATATCACATGTTTCTCTTTGTCAATGTATCAAATCAGTAGTAGGAATATTCTTCAAAATCATCCTCATTTCAACCACTTTATTTCATGTAGTTACTGCCAAATTTAATGTGTTTTTATCCTAATCCCTAACAGTCACTAGGGATACATCTTGACTAGACAATTTTCTCACTTCATCATATAGTTGCAATGTTTCCTTAGAAGCTTTTTCCCCAACACCTTTATATTTGTCCATCAATTCAGTCTTGGACTTGTAATTATTTTTAATTCCTTTGGGAATGTTATCAAATGTGTACTCCTGGATTTCAAAGGCTGGGCCTTTGACCTTCACATGTTTCTTTCTGCCTTTAGCCTTTGTGACTGGTACGAGTTGTCCTAATTTTTCAATATTTTTCTTCTTGGGTGTTCTAGCAGTATCTTCCTCATCTATATCCATGGCTTCTGAGAAATATCTCTTATTCACTTTTCTCAGAAAAACTATCCAATGGAGTGACATGAGTAGCTGCAACAACAATACTAAAAATATATTGCTAAGGAGAAGATCTCCCTATTGCAGATGAAAGTGAATCCTCTTGCATATTTTCACCATTATTAATATCCTTGGGGTTAATCCATCCAATTTGTTTCTTCAAACAATCCTACCACCTCAGAATGATCAAATGGTTTATTTTTATTTGTTGTCTCCTATTTGAGATAACATGGTGAGGGTCGCAATTAACAGCGGTTTCTACTAAAAATCCCATTTCTCTGAGCATGATTTCGATCATTTGAAGATTTGATTTGCTCTTGATAACAAAAGGGCCTACTTTCCATGGAAACTTAATTTCTGAAGGCTTCTTATAGCACAGGAAATGCTCATCTTCAACTATCAACCTTTGTCTAATTATTTCCAATGAAAACACTCTTACTATCAAAAAAGATGGTAGGATATAGGGTTGATGAACAAACCCATATACCCTAATCATTGTGCCATGTTCAGATAGGAACCAATCCCTATTCTTCTTTTAGGTGAAAATTGTAATGTTTTTTTCATCTCTGGAAATACTTTGGGTAATTTTTCTTGAAATAAAAAATTATACACTGGTGCCATGAGAAAATTCATAAACTTACAATAATATCTGCTCATTTCATATGTTATTATCATCTCTAGGAGCTGTAAATTATCTTCATTGAATGTTAAGAACATCCTCAACAGAAAAGATTGAAATCTGAAAGATCTTGTCCTGTGGAAGTTTATTTTCTAATAACGAATGTTCTCAACTAAAAACTCATCAAATTTAAGACATGATTACTACATGGACTGACTCAATTGCTCAGACTCTACCTGACCAGTACTAAGGGTGAAAACTAGACTTAATAAGGGTTTCATGATGTATTTGTTTGTATCCAACCCAAAAAACTGAATTGCCAAGGTTAACAGAGACTGGGTTTCTTCATTAAATAGGGTGTAATCAATGGGAAAAGGAAGATTTACCAACTGAATGTTGGGTTTTCTTCTTTGTACTCTTTCGACATTTGGACAAAATATGCAGGAATTAATAAAGTATTTCAGATGACAATGGAATTTACTGGACACCAAATTTTAGACCTAGATGCATGCATTATTACCCCCTTAGAAGGAGAATAATTACTGGCGCACCACTCAATGAACTCTAGACAATTTGGGGTTTTTTCAACGAAAAAATAAAATAAATATGAACTGAATACTCCATAAGTATCAATTCCCTGATCTTTGAGAATTTTCAACTTGTTTTTGGCTTTTCTACATTATCATTTAGCAAGATAGGGTCGAAAATTTCAAAATATTTATCCTCAATAAATTCTTCAACATTCTGATACTCAAGATTATGAACCTCCAAATATTCCATTTCAGCCATGAAATACTAGTTCAACAGAGAAATGAACCTACATGTTCAGCTAACAGATGTTTCCAAAGTTTGTCCACAGTGGCACCTTCCGCACAATTTGAATTCTCGTTTTCCAATGATGTAGATCTATTGTTCTTCAATATGAGCCATTGGCTCTTGATTGTTGGTTAACCACACTATCTTATTCCTGCTTATTTCACCCCTCTTTATTTCTCAGGCAACTTTGGATACCGGAACAAATCTCCACCCTTGATCTGTAACTTCTACCGATCTAAGTCATCCATTTTGTTTTGTCTTAAACTTTGATTTCCAATTATATGGCCTTCTCTATCCTCCTTATAAATTCTATTCCCGGATTGATTTATAGCCGTAGATTCATTTTCAACTTAAATTTTCACCCTTGATCCCCTTTCACATTTACACTTTCTGCACTTTGGATTGACCAAACAATTTTGAACCATTGATTTGATCTTAACTTCCATCCGAACCGTCGAAATGTGTAGACTATACTCAATTCCGCAAATCTCAACTTCGACCTTTCTCCGTGCAACTCTAATTTGTGGAATCGATCTCAGCCCTCGATCAAAATCCACCTTTAATCTATGTCATTCAAGTTTGAAGGGCCTACCAAATTCCACAAATTTTAAAAGTGATTTTCTTTGCGCATGTTCAATCGGCAGAATCATTCTCTGTCATAGATTTATCCTTGACTTGATCTCCACCATTGAAACATGCACTCCCTTTACACCATTCTTCAAATTTGGAAAGTGACTTTTTGTGAGCATCTTAGATCAGCGGAATTCATCTCCGCCATTGATCTAGGTCACTGTCAATCTTGGCCATTGAAACCTGCAGATGTTTTAACCTATTCCATAAATTCAAAAACTTATTTATATCATGCAAGTTAGAATGTCGGAATGGATTTCCACCATTGATTGGATCTAGTCATTGATCTCTGTCATTGAAATGCAAACCTTTTTACGCCATTTCACTGATTTAAGAATTTCATTTTTCCCTGCACTTTTAATTAGCAAAATTATTCATGACCATAGATTTACCTGTCTTTCTTCATCCAATGGACAATTGTGTCTGCCAGTTAACCTATCCCATTGATTCAAAAATTTATTAATTCTATTCATTTTAGCTCTTCACTTCCTGTCAATATACAACTTAGAACAAGTTTTCCCATCCATGTACTCTTTTTAAAACTGAAAAATATAGAATCCTTCAATTATTTTAGGAACTTTTCTTAGAAATAACCTTTGAAAAGTCTGGAAAAACTTATGAACACCCTCCATAGTCATATGATATGAAAATTGACAGCCCTTATTTCTCCTTACATTTTTTTATACCTCTCCAACTACTTAGCACAAAAACAGTGCTAACAATGTCCAATCTGTGAATTATACACACACTATTATAAGCATGATATCTTGAATCCTTGGTCTCAAATAAAAACTCCAAAGAAAGAGAGCATCATGGCTCTGACAATTCCTTCACGGATAACACCATACTCTAAACCATTTAATAGAACCCAAGGTGTGGCACCTAGATTTTGTGTAGGTTTCGAATCTTCAGTATCCAAATACAAGGAAAAAAACACAGCATCAGGGTTGACTCTAGATCCAGGACCCAAGATTCGACTCTGGATGCAAGGATTTTTTACTTAGTGGGTAGTGTTTGAAATGTTATNATATATATTTCTTCACCTCTGTTTCCTTTGTACATGTTTACCGAGACCTGAATTTTGAGGCAAACGAGCTCTTGAAGCATGCCTTACCATTGGAACCGGGACAAATTGAAATTCAATAAATTTAGGTAGGAAGGGTCATCTATAAAACCCTATTTTGAGTGAATTTTTGAAATTCAGCAGGATTTCAACTTTTAGAATATAGTGACCACAACATATGAACTTCTTTGTAATGATTGATAAAGCTAGTAAGGTTTATACATATTTTGATAGTGAAGAAAGAACTTGATGTTATTGAGCCGAGAGGCTCTCTACAGCCCAGTATGGGGGAGATCTTGTAACGTTACATAACGGGGAGATCTTGTAACGTTACGTAACGTTATGTTATTTTTATTAATAAAAAAATAGATTTTTTAATTATAAAACAAAATAAATGTTAGCCAGAAAAACAACTTAATATGGGGGAGATGTTGTAATCTTCCTACCTAACAAAACAATAAAAAAGTAAAAATTTAATTATCCCCAAAAAAAATATGTGGGTCAAGAAAAAAACACAAAATTGAATTATCCACAAAAAAATGTTGGCCTTGCACATGATTTTAAAACCATGTGCAAGGCATTCTAAACAACCCATGGTTTTATTGTACATGGTTTAGGAGGCTTTGCACATGGTTTTAAAACCATGTGCAAGGCCTCCTAAACAACTCATGGTTTTATTATACATGGTTTAGGAGGGCCTTGCACATGGTTTTAAGACCATGTAACACCATGTGCAAGGCCTCCTAAACAACCCATGATTGTAGGAAAACCATGTGCAAGGCTCCTAAACAACCCATGGTTTTATTGTACATGGTTTAGGAGGGCCTTGCACATGGTTTTAAAACCATGTGCAAGGCCTCCTAAACAACCCATGATTGTAGGAAAACCATGTGCAAGGCTCCTAAACAACCCATGGTTTTATTGTACATGGTTTAGGAGGGCCTTGCACATGGTTTTAAGACCATGTGCAAGGCCTCTTAAACAACTCATGATTGTAGGGGGGCTTTGCATATGGTTTTAAAACCATGTGTGGGGAAATGATGCAATGTTTGTTTCTAACAAAATAAAAAATATTATATGTCGGCCATAAATAATATTAAATATTAATAATAATAAATTTATATGTGAATCTTAAATAAAAAGATGTGTCTTTTGGTTGAATCAAATCAATGGATACCTAAGAAGAGGTTTGCACCTCGAGAGATTTGATCCATCTCGGCGCTTGATAGAGCCTAGGATTTGGATCTACGCTGGTTAATGTATAGCTCAAGGAGCCTTATGTAGTCCCTAGAGGACAATTTATGTTTCTTCATATGAATAAAGGTATTTTTTCCCTAGAATACATATATATATAGAAAAATATTGGCAACTTTATTCCTTTTGAAAAGTTAAAAGCTACAACTTGTAATAAGCTTGAATCTTTTTTCCCATAAAAAAAACATAGAAGCCATTGTTGATTGAGTTCATAAGAACTTTTGTACAAGGAAGGGTTTCCTATTACATTTCTGTAGAGACAAAAGGATCAAATATAAAAACATATTCCTATTTCATTTCTGAGAGGAGCTTTACATCCAAAAAATTTACATTTATGTTTTCATAACTAGGGGAGTAATCTCACCCTTCTTATGGGGTCTATATAATTTGAACTTTATCTAGTTCCATCAAATTTTAATCCTCGATCAAAAGAGAATATTTTTCATTTGGAATATTACATGTTTAATAACTCTACATCGAATGTGCCAGCTTGGTCTAGTTGTACAAAATAAGGTTTCCTGCCTAAATGTTGCAGGCTTGCTTAGCCAAATTGTATGTGTCCTAGTTGAATTCCATGTAAGTGTGTTGTAATTTGAAACTATTAAGCTTCCCCATGAGTTACCATACACTCTTTAACATGTGACAAAGGAATATGCTTGAGTAGAGAAATTCTTTTTTTATTCATTTAGTTTCCAGCTTTGGATCTGAAAGGATATGCATTTTTTTATTTCCTTTTTATGGCCACTTTCAATGTTGCTATAATTCTTATAATTTTAGTATAGTTATTTGCATTGAAACCTACTCCTTTTTTAAAACTATATTTTTTGTTGTGTGCAATGATAAATCCTTTTTCTCCTTCTCTATCAGGGTTTCCTCACGATGCTCCATATACAAACAATATGGTTGGGATCTATAATAAACTTGTGCATGTTTCTCTTTCCTTTTCTTTGATGGAGAGATTGAGAGATTGTTCCCCAATGCATATTTGTATATGCATAATGTTATTAAAGAGTTTTCCTTCTTTTCTTAAAAAATGCTATCATTTATTGTGATTCAAATACTCCAACACACTATTAGGAGGGTCGAGAGATAATCCACTTTTTGCATTCCAAGTGCCCCAATCCTCTATGAGAAAAATTCCATCCCATTTTTTAAGCAATGATCCTATTGGAACAGTGGATTTTACTGCACTCCAAATGTCCTGAGTGAAGTGACAAGAGACAAGAATGTGGTTTATAGTTTCTCCACAAGAGTTGCATAAAGAGAATATGCATGGGCCCTGGAAACCTCTTTTTAATAAATTGTCCCTTGTAAGCACCTTGTCTTTTAGGGATAACCAAAGAAAAAATTAGAATTTGGACATGTCGGCAATTTCCACATTTTTAACCACCTCCATTTTTGAGGGTCCTCGTGATCTTTTTTTGAGAGCTCATTGTAGCCTAGCTTGACTTGGTATGTGCATGCTTCAGATATTTTTTATCCAAATGAGAGAATATGGATCAGAATATAACTTTATTGATTCCCTTTGAATCCTATGTGTGTATTTCTCCCATTGAGTAGCCTAAAGATCCATGAACCCAACCCTGGAGGCACTATACCATTAATATATCCCAAGGTCTATGTTCTCCTCTTGTATGTCTGAAAAATGTATGAAATTACGAGAATATAGAGTGGTGGCCATTTCATTTGAGATCATATCATTAAAGGAGGTACCTATAATGGGATATGTACCAATTGTTATTGAATTACCATTTCCAAGGTTCCATGAAATACTTGTCGATGATGTGGAAACTGTGATTTATGGCATGCCAAAAAAAAAAGAGCCTCCAAGTTTGTAAGAGGGGGAGGATCAAATCCATGAAAGAATTGAAAGAGGGGCTTTGTATGTATGATGCATAACTTCATTCCATAATTTTTTTCCTTTTGAGCCTCCATAGACTTTTTGCAATGGAAGGCTTGTGAGAAAAGAGAGAGATCCTTTAGTCCCCATCCTCCCTATCCCTTAGGTTTGCATATTATTTCCCCTTTTCATAGCAGAAGTCCAAATTCATTTATATTTCTTGACTATCTAGATGATATGACCCAAGGGGATTCATGTATGGGGTTAAAGGTACATGATAGACCCTAATGCGGGAATATATGGGGCTAAATGTATATGTAATAGTGTTTGGAACTAATAAAGGGAACAAATGTACAATGACTGAATAGGTATATATAGAGGTAATGTAGCCATTGTTGAGGACATGTGTCGAATGGATTTTGGAATGTATTGGGGTTAAAGGAGAGAGATTCCCTATTCTTTAAGGATTTATTGTGTAACTTATCTTTATTATATATATTGGAGTTGTGTTCCACACTCACATTTAAGTACATGGTGTGTACTCCTTGTCTCCTATGATATTTTTAAGGATTTGGTCCATAACAATATTAAAAATTGAGATTGCTAACCCTAGAAATATCTCTACAATCAATGGAAAATAATTTACTTTTCAAGGTAGGTTTTGAGGCCAAAATTTTGAAATAAGCGCAACCCTTTGTAAGACCTTGATTTGGAGATGGTCTTGGAAGTTTACCTTGAAGCTTTGGTAACTCTAAAATTTTATGCACCTTTGGGTATGAAACTTTGTTCTATAGCATCTTGATATGTATACTCAATAATTACATAATATTTAGTGAATTATCATGTGCCAAGAAAAAATTGAGACATTTTTCCCAAAACTTGTCGATTTTGTCTTTCTCATAAGAGTGAGCTTGTCTAACCTACCACACGTCCAATTTCTCATGTTTGAATATGAAATTTTTACCAAAAGTACTATGGTTTGTCTTCTTTCTAATACAACTAGTGGCACTCAATTTGGATTTGTAGAACTTCATATATAAGAGTTTTACCCATAACTCATGTTTAGGGCTAGTTTTTGGGCTAGTCACAAACCCTAATTTACACAAGGCTTACCTTTGATGTATAACAACCCAGAACCTTAAATTTTGGCCCAAACCACTTCCTTGTATGTTTTCTATAAAAATGCAAATCATCAAAATTCATAAAAAAGAACTGGAGCGAAAATTCCAATATAACTCAATGGAAGGAGCCAAACCTTGTGGATTAGTAAAAAAAAACCAATTTACACAGAGTGAATATCTGAAATTATAGCAAGCCAAAGGCTAAAATTTTGAAAAAAAATTACTTTCATATGTCCTTTATGTACTGTAGAAATTTCAAACCCTAATATGTCATAGAAAAAATTGGAGTGAAAATACCAAGATGACTCATTTGAAAAACCTAGGCCCTAATTATAACAATTCTTCCTTTTCGGCCCAGGAAATACTTGTGATACCACTTGTAATATTCTTAAACCCATAAGTTCAAAGAAAGGATAGAAAAACACAATAGATAATAGATAAGATAAATAGTTATGTTCACTTTCCTCCTAAAAAAGGGAAACCTTGGAGTAAATCTCCAAATACAATGACAATTCTTCACTTACAATACATAACTTACTACTCTATATATAGTGCTTCAATAACTAAAAGCATAACTACTTGCGGTCCTATTATTAAATAGGATCAACCACCTAAGGGCCTTTATTCAATAAGAAATCTCCTTTTACATTAAGACACTACCCACTAACTAGCTAATGGGTCTTATGTCCTTGTACATTAATAAAGTAAAGGGTTAGTGTAGGACCCTAACACATTGTACGAGTAAAATTTGTAACAAGATTATTTCCATGAAAAGAATAAATAAGTAAAAAGTAACCCAAAGGGTTTTAATAAATAGAAAAGAGAAACCCACTTTATTTCAAAATAGTGCATGCCATATTAAAATAAATATTGTACATGGATATTGCTTTTGTAACAATCTCATGGGAACGCTTATGTATATCTTTAGAAAACTTAGATCAATTGGAAGACGCAATATTGTCCTAATTTTATCCAATGGCATGGTATTAGTTAAATTTGCAAGATAAGATTATGTCAATGGGAGGAATAAATAAGAAACAAAAATAATTTAAATACTTGTAATAAACAATGAATGAGAAACCCACCTTTTGTTTGTTTGCAATGTTTGTTGCATCATGGTCAATACTACACATGGTTTTTTTTAACAATTTCATCAAAATGCTTATATATATCTACAAAATAATCACATATAGGGAGGAGGGTATTTTAGCCTACTTTTATTCAATGGTATGTTGTTAATTAATTAACCATTAAAATACTATGGTAAATTGTAATGTAATATTATTATTATTATTTATCACATTCACCATAGGTTAATCCTATATAGGGATTAGGGTATATTATCCTACTTTTAGTAAATGGTGTGTTGTTAGTTAATTAACCATTAAAATACTATGGTAAATTGTAATGTAATATTATTATTTTTATTCTTCACATTCACCATAGGTGAATCCTATATAGGGATTAGGGTATATTATCCTACTTTTAGTAAATGGTGTGTTGTTAGTTAATTAACCATTAAAATACTATGGTAAATTGTAATGTAATATTATTATTTTTATTCTTCACATTCACCATAGGTGAATATGAAGAGTCATAGGGGAGTCCAAGAGACCTCTTGGGAATATGAAAACAAGGGTGACATTTTGATATACTTATACATGTAGCATCTTAATGAAAAGTGAAATTCATGTCTATCTCCATTTCCTTGTTTTTCCTTATTGCTTCATTAGGCTAGGTAATCTAACAGTTGGATAAGAGCTTCATCTATTGCATTTGGGTCTATTCGGCCTACAAATATAGTTGTATTGTTCCTATAGAGTTCCTTGAGGTGGATTCACTTATTCACATAGGTCTATTAGAACAATGTATGCCATTCATTTTTTCCATAGATCAAGTCCTCTCACTCTCCTCGCCAAATCCTCAAACCCTAGATTTTAAAATCACAGACCCACACATCATTTAAGAACCATAAGCCTATTTCCATTCAATTGATCTCCAAGGATAGGGTTTAACTTATTATTTGAGATTTAGTTGAAATTATACATTAATTAAATTGTGTTCTCACTGGCTTCCAATAACTTGATTACATCACTTATAACAAGTCATTGGGTAAAGTGAAAATAGAGAAGAGACACAAAACAAGCTCTTGAACCAACATTAAAGGAGAAGGCAGAAACATGTGTAGTTCCTTAGGATGAGGAACATGAACCTATTGTCTGAGGTAGAAAAGAAATTTGTGGTTTTTATACACTTTCATTCCACATCAAACTTGAGGTTTTTACCCTAGGTGTTTGCATTTCTTCTTGCACTTCTAATTTTTCTATATTTGTCGGAAGGTCAGTTAAGGTTGATTAATGCTAAAAATGGAGAATATGAGAGGTTTGTTGCACTATTAAACCTTTAAGGGGATCAAATATATTTTTTGGGATTGTATGCAGTAGTTTTCACACTAACATCTTTGGAAATTTATAGAGATCAAGTTAGCATCATTGATTAGATAAAAATATTTGGAGAAAGGAAGAGTGTAAAATGTATCAATTAAGAGATTAGGTTTTGTTCCAAAGTATCATCTACTTAAACAATGTCAAGCATAGACAGCTTCCTTCACAATAAAGAAGCTAGTTGTAGAAGGATCATGGATGCATTCAATTGGAAATGTTGTGTTATGCCATGTCTCTTCATCGCTTTGATTCTAAATGTCCGTTTGATCGGGATATCCAATAGGGAAATTTCTATTCTGATGTCAATATTGTTAATGCTCAACTAGGACCCTAAATTTTGAATAGGTTTTGGATATAGACAACGATACTTTCCTTTGACTACAAATATATATTTATATTTAGTAGCATCTCCTCTGAATTGTGATATAGGATTTCCCTTATAGAAATCTTTTGTTGCAAAGAATAACCTCTTTGTACCATCATCGTCACATATGTTTTCTTCAATATTGAATATTGATCATATTTGGATGAGGAAGAATATCAACAAATAATGATTTTCATTCCAACTTCTTGAAGATGAGATGCATTTTATTGGTTGAAAATTCCCTTGCCTTTTTAATGTTCAAAACTAGTCAATTCTCATTTATTGTATACAATGTGAGATTATAAATTGTAACAGATGCCAATGCAGGGTTCCATGTTTCTCCCTCATCCATGTTATCCTTCACCTCCATGTTTTTCAACATAAATTTACTATTTGAACTTGCAATGTCAAAAGTAGTGACCTAGATTATGGATGAAGAATCATAAACAACTTGTATTTGAATATCAATTCAACTCCAAATCAACAATAATTGTAACTTGCGTATAGTCATTGTGTGTGTTTAATAGTTGTATTTTTTGAAATTAAGTTGAATTGTATCTGTAATTGGGTGCATTCTTAGTTGAACCCGACACATTGCATATTTTGATACTAGAACATTTATTCTTGATTCTTATTGTTAAAGGGTGGAGTTGTAAGAATCCCTCTGAGGTCTAAGTCACGATATTTCAGATGGTTGAAAATATTATCAGAGTTACTTAACAATCTAATACTCACCAGTATCAATGATACAATTACAATAAAAAAAAGCAACCCTTCCATTGGTGCTAACTTGTTTGCAGAATTCACAAGACAAAGAGGACCTTCTCCAAACTCAATCAAAGCTCCACCATGATGAAAAATAGTGAAGGAATCAACATTCTTAGATAGATCTTGTTCGGATATACCCTCTTTTGTATTTGATAATGATTCCTATCAGTCGTCAACACAAGACCAACTCAGTGAAACAATGATAGAGTCAGAAGACAAATCCTATCATGAACATGTTCAACATAATATTTGCAACCCCGTCATCATACCTTAGCAAGAACTCAAGAACAATAAGAAAATAAGAAGTATCATATATTATAAGGAAGACTATTCATATTCTTGATTATGCTAAGCCAATCCAATTTCATAGTTTTGGATTCCTTTAAGAAGATTCATCTTCAGTTGTTTTAGTTCAACTTCAGTAGCAGCGTTGTTATTAGATTGGAAACATGGAAGATAAATGTTTTTATCTATATCCTTGTCAACATTGCAAGAATCATAATCATTCTTTAGAAAAAAATTCAAAACTAAAGACACCTACAAGACTAAATATTCACTATGGGTGGATCAATTCTTGGCAATTGTCGTCAACAACCAAGAAAATATATCATTCATACCAAAGAACTTAGTCTTAGTTTTAAAACATCTTGTAGTAGAAACTATTCATGATTCTCATATTATACCTAATATATGGGGGTTGTTATTGATTGGAAGTCATGCTTCAAGTTTCAAATCCTATCAAACAAATAGAAAACAAGAAATCCTAAACCACAACTCGCAGTGAGACCCTTAAGACATACCCACTACCAGAGTCAGAGCCATAGCCAAAAGACAAAAAATAGAGCTTTGTTCCAGAGCATCTAGTGGTTTATGGTCATCCAAAAACCACCCATTTAGTATAAGACATCAACTTATGTTTCTTCTTCTATCTATAGTTTGTGGTCATACTAAAGCCACCCATTTAGTAGAAGACATCATCTTCTGCTCACTTTTTTTGTTTGTGATCACCCAAAACCACTAAATTTATGGTCATACAAAACCACCCATTTAATAGAATACATATTCTCCTGTTAATGTTTTTGGTTCGTGGTTGGCCAAAACCACAAAGTTTGTGGTCATTAAAACCACCCACTTAGTAGAAGACATCAGCTTATGCTAACTTTTTTGGTTTGTGGTCATCCTAAACCACCAATAGATTTTGGTTTGTGGTCATCCTAAAACTGCCAATTTAGAGAGCACTTCATCATTACCACTTAGTAGAATGCTTCAACTCCTACTAGCTTACTTGCTAAGGTTATATTGTTTGTTCGAGTATCGGTACAATCGCATGGTATAACCGTCGTACCTCTTGGAATTTCCTGGTGATAGGGCCTTGTGTTGGGTTTCAAATGTTCATCAACATCTGTAGGTTTTTGTGTAATGCCAAACCTTACATGGTATCAGAGCATAGGTCTCAGGTTCAATTCCCTCGAGCTACGCCAGAGGGGGGGTGTTGGAGTATCGATACAACCGCACGGTATAACCATTGCACCTATGAGAATTTATTAGTGATAGGGCCTTGTGTTGGGTTTCAAATATTCATCAACATCTATAGGTTTTGGCGTAACGACAAAAATTACATTGTCAAGTAGGAAATGTTTACCCTTTGATATTTTTCCACTTCTATATTTCATCTCTCTTTCAAAAGATTCTTGGACTCACAAACACCCCTTTGGATTTAAGACAATAATGTTGGAAACCTAATTCTTGTGGTTATGTTAAATTGTAATTTAATCACTACAAGAAAAAGGCCCTGTAGTGGAGGTTGTGGCGGAACCCCCCAAAAAACATGTCCCTTCTCTGTTTATAGCAGAGGTTTCTAGTAAAGGAAGGTGGGAGGAGGTTTAAGTAGATGTTTTTTATCGGTGAACCAAAAAACATAATGGAAAACTCATGCATCGTTTGTCTAGGTCCACCAATGCTTGTTTTTTGGTAATGGCCCACTAGTGCTCTACATTGGACTTTAACCAAAAAAAATCGGTGCTCCAAAGGTGATCCTCATTGGTGAAGGATGTCACGTCCCCACCCCTCATCCCGACGATGGAGAGGATGTGACCAACACTGTTGCTGCTATGAAATGGGATATCTAGCCCCATGAACACAAACATAAAAATGCATTGGAATAAAAACATATACAGATGCATAAGACATGTAAATACAATGGTAGCAAATACATTTTGTTCAACACATTCGAGCATTCATCATGTTCATAATAATTTATAAAACAAATACAATTGAAGAGATTAAAATCACAACAATACCATACATCCAAAGTCAAGCCAACACACCATTGGGTTTCACATACTGTTAAGGCAACTAGCCAATAACATGGGGGTTCCTTGGACTTACTCAGCCAAGCAAGATTTACATCAAACACACAATCAAGCAATTAATAAATGGCTCCTTAGACTTACCCATCCAATCCAACCTTCTAATCAAACATGGGAATCCATCTAACATATGGGTTTCTTTGACTTACTCTGCCAAGCCATCATAAGGATGCACACAACCATACAATGCACATGCTAGGTATGAAGGAAAATGTTTTTCAACTGAAAATGATTTGGTGAATGGGGAAATCAACCCCTAGGTGAGAAACCTGAATTCAGCAATGATTCAATGGATTCACATAGGAAAAAATGACTCTTACCAAACCCCATATCAAGGTTTCAAACTCAGAAATGTTTATGGGATTCACGTGGGAAAACAAACTCAATAAACACCCCAAAAATTGTGGGTCTCTTCTCCCACTCGTTGTGCAACATGAAAACGGTTTGTCCCAACTTGTAATGAGGATAAACAACACCAAAACCATCAAGCAAAGAGCCTAGCCATTGAGCTTTCCAAAAATGACTTCCCAGCCATGGGGAAAAATGGAAAACCATGAAAAAACATGGGGGAAGATCTCAGCTTGGTCACAGGGGAAAAAACGACCTCAATAAACACCCAAAAATCGTGGGTTTCTTCTACCACTTGATGTGCAACCAAAAACGGTTTTTACCCAGCTGGGTAATGAGGAATCAACAATAAAAAAATGTCTAGGGAAGAGCCCAGCCACTGAGCATTTCCCAAAACAACCTCCCATACATGCGAAAAATGAAGAAAACTGCAAAAATGTGAGGGAGAATGCCACAGCTATCTCCAGCTACGTGAGGAAGCAAACACATGGGTGAATAATGGGTTGGGAATTCCTTTCTACGAATTTACTTTCCCAAGAAGCCAAAATCATGTTTTCCAAAAATGGGTGACTTCACAAATTCAAATTTGACCTCCATACCTTTCCCATCCCAAGGAAATAACTTCCTTCACCAACTTTAGATGACTAGGCATAAAAGACAAATGGGTAGTTGACCACTTTATGGGTTTTCCCTTAAACATTGGCTCAATGTTTTGAATATTTCCCCCTCCCCATTCCTTGTGAAATCATGCCCTGTGGCACATAGCTAGTTGTGGTATTTTTATTAATTTACATTTTACATGATGTCTTAAACATATATTATGCCTGGATAGAACATAAACCATCGGCGTCGATTTTAATTGTCGAAACATAAAACACTAAATCCATGGTGGGGAATTTTCCTTTAGATCCACACCACAATTTAATACAATATTTACATCATCTACAATTTAATACCATGGGGTCAAAACCAGGGTGTTACAAGGAACAACGATGGCGGTGCTCCTCTTTGGTGAAGGCACATCGGTGAACTTTTTAAGGAGTGGGTGCATCGATTGTCCATGACCCATATCCACCATTATTATTTTGTAAAAAAACATCGGTGCTCCTCTTATGTTAAAGCACATTGGTGTTGGTCTTCCTATTATGTTAAAGCACATTGATGTTGATGCTCCTCTTTGTTCAAGGTACATCAGTGTAATTGCTCATCTTTAGTGAAGGTGCATCGATGCTCCTTTTATACTCTAGGTGCATCGATGCTTCTGTATACAAAAGAACCAAATAGTAAGTTGATTTTTTTTTTGAACTTATTGAATAAAGTGGGAATTTTTAAACGTTTTAAAGAAGCAGGAAAAATGTCTTCAAAAGAGGAAAAAAATTAGGTTTTTTTTAATTTCTTCATTTCACATGGTTCTACCAAAGAGAAGAAGAAGAGGAAGAGGAAGAGGAAGAGTATTGTATCCAAACAACCAATTTTTTCCCTCTTCCTTGTTTCATTTCTTCATGTTATCTATTTTATTTATACTATTTTGCATTTCTCATTATTGTTCCTAAATTCTAATTTGGTTTTGTTGGTTTGAGGGTTTTTCCTCTATTTTATAGGTTAATGGTGTATTTATTTCAGGGTTTTGCATCAAAATATATTGGTTTTCCATGCTTATTGAAAGAAGCAGGGATTTTTTAACTCATGAAAGAAGCAAGAAAAATATATTAAGAAGAGGGGGAAAAAGAGGGTTTGTTTCATTTCTTCATTTCACATTGTTCTACAAGAGAGAAGATGAAGAGGAAGAGTATTTCATCCAAGAAACCATTTTTCCCTCTTCATTGTTTTATTTCTTCCCATTATCTATTTTATTTCTATTACTTTTCCTTTCTCACTATTGTTCCTAATTTATTATGTGTTTTTGTTGTTTCTTTCTGTTGATTTGAGTGTTTTTTCTCTATTTTGCAGGTTAATTGTGGGTTGATTTTATGATTTTTCTTCAAAATATATGGATATAAAATGAGGGGAAAGTCTAGAAAACAAGATGATCCTTTTTTTTGCAGCATGGGTGCATATCCACAATGGTTTTCACCTCCTCTTATTTGCAATTTAACAAGGTTTTTTTACTCGCGAAAAACTGTTTTATGTTGAAAAGAATCTATTTTTGTCTGTGGTTCTTCTCTTTGGAAGAAGCACACCAATGCATCTCTTTGATGAAGGTGCATCGGTACTTATCTTTGGTGAAGGCGCAACGGTGCTCATTTTTTGTATATGTGCACTGATGGTCCTATTTTAACATGTCATATTTTAAGGTGTAGGCACACTAGTGCTCTTCTTTGGTCTGAGAGAATTGATTCTCCATGTTAGGAATAATATCTCTAGTGGATGAGTAGTTTTGGAGAGTTCTCATCAAACAAATTTCATGTAACAATTGAGTGGTTTTTTAATTACAAGATATCCACTCTTTAAATGGTAAATGGAGTGGTTTGATAGTCACCATGGTTTTGTATGAGAGGTTTTATCACCATTATTATAAATTGTGATGTTTAACATTTCAATATAATTTATTAAACATTTTCATAATATTATTTTTATTTTTATTTATAATGTATTATTTCATATGCTTTGTGTTATAGAAATAATCCACCTTAGTACCATGTTCATACACCTAGGTGACATTTTCTTTTGTCTTTTTTTATGTCATATGGTCTAACTTAGGTTATACTGATTAATCTTGGTCTATTATGTGATTCTGACTCATTTACTCATAGTTGAGGTGCTCCACTTTGATCATCCTGATATATGAGGCGTTCTAGTTTGACCATTCTATCAACCCAGGAGCCCTCATTGATGACAAGCCACTCCTTATCCCTTCAATCATCGAATATGTTTGACTAGGGGGTGCCAGTGTGTGAATGTGGTTGTTTTTTGGTATTCTTGGGCATTTATTTCCTCTTGGAGCCTCTCCCACTCACACATGTGTTCACCCATGCCTATAATTCCTTCATTTATGATCCATCATGATCCATCCATGTTCAAATTTGCATTCATGACTGTTTGGTATGGTTTGGGAGGCTATTGGTCAACCTAGGGGGGGTTTAGGGGTCAAATCCTAGCCTGACACTTGTATGCATCCATATGGCCTCCAAGGGATCATGAATTTTTCCCATTGTATTATAAGTATGTACCATACAAATATACAAGTTGTACACTAATAGAAAGATCAGTTATTGGCACCATCTATGTGTGTTATTTTGTTATTTTTTACTGTTTTCTTGCATATTTTGTGAATAAAATAGATTGTGAAGATTTCCTTAGCTCCTAGATCTCACTATGAATCAATTATCACATGGTATCAAATATTTATGGAGGCACAAATAAAAACTAGAGTGTCTGAGTTGATGTTCAGGGAATTTTCCAAAGAAAAATTGAGTGTTTTCATTGCAGGTACAACAGAGTTTTGTCACTTAGTGCACAAGCAGGATGGATCAGACTCATGTATTTCTAAACACATTTAACTATTTTGAATGGAAGGCCAAAATGGTGATCCAGTAGAGGTTGAAAGTCCTATACAAAGACGCCATGGGGATTGAAGTAGAGCCCAACTCTGTTATGGATAAATCGAAGTACTTTGACATACTTGATGAGGCCTTTGGTATGCCTTGTATCAGCATTTCTAGAGGCCTTCTCTTCCATGTAGATATTATTTGTACACCCAATGAAGTTTGTCTCAATATTGAGTCACTATTTGGGAATATTGATGATATGAGAGGCAATCAACTCGAAAACGAGCTAATCTCACTGAGTCCAGCTCACTATGAGACAATCCAATACTTCTTCACCAAGTTCAAGGCATTGGTGGTTCAGATGAAACAATGTGTAATAGAGAAGAAATGTGATCAACTCATCTTGTCTATCCTTTATAAGCTAGGGCCTGAGTATTATGTGTTTGTTTCGACATTCCACTCAAGAAAGCTCACAGCTAGAAATTGGAGGATGCATGCGCTAGAACACTTCATGGAGTCATTGACTCAGGAGCAAGAAAATTTAGTGAAAATGGGTACCATAAAATCCACCAAGGATCGATCCCTTGCTGCTGGTGTATCAAATCAAGCCAAAGGAAAGAAGAAATTCAAGGATTTGAAGCAACAAATAGTGAAGGAGAATAAGCATTCATTTACATAAAATATCCAGTTCGACTGATGAGGATTCAAAATCCAAGTGGATGAAAAGAAAGAGAGAGAATCCCACATGTGGTTACTGCAAAGGTTTATGAAAATCCAGTCACAGTAATCTAAGGACTAAAGCACAATCACACAGAATATTCAAGACAATTGATAAATAAAATGACATAATAGTGTTACAATTGAAGGTTACAGTTGTATATTATCAATAATCAACCAGAAGTAGTGATACAATGTCATAAACTTACATGAATAGCGAGACAATTTGAATCCCAAGGAGGTAATTTGAATTGCACACATGAGAGTGGCTTAGCTGTTAGTTAGCCACACTAAATACATCAGTTAACCACTAATCACAATCAATAATAGGCTCTAACTGAATCAGAGTAGTAAATAACTTAGTATAACTGAATAGAACTCAACTGCATGTCAATCAGTAGATGGGGGTGCATATCTGACTTTAGTTATCTCATATAAAGTGAAGTGAAGTGAACTGAGTCACTAGAAGTTGTTAGAGGCACCTTAGATCACTCCAGATAGCTAGAAATTTCCAAAAAAAAACAAAACGGTGATGGAGGCGTCTTTACAACTACAATTTAACTGAAAGTTGGTGGGATAACCATCAATTAACTGATTTGGGGTGCTTAGTTCATGCAGATCAACCCATACTTGCTCCTTGATTGAAGGAGGAATCTCCTTTAGTCTCCCTAATTGAAAGAGAAGACTTAGTTGGCCTCCCTGATTGAAGGAGGATGATCTAGATGATGCTAATGTCACCAATTCGAGTCAATAACTTAGGATTAGTAGACAGTTAGGAAAAAATGACCAAATAAATATGTTTGGCTTGGATAATGACTCCAAAACCCCCCCTTAAGCTATACTCATGTGGAGGAGTAAAAAAATAATACTAAGGCCCCGACAACAAAGGCCATAGGTCACCCTGTACAAAAAGTAACTCTAAAATGCTCAAAACAAATGCTAAGTGAGGAAAAGAGGAAAAACTTGTGGGAAAAAAAAAACCCCTCAAGCTGAACACTAAAGAAGTAATGGTATTCACCCTAATGAACTAGCCCCCAACAATGAACGGAGGTAAGTGAACTTTTTCTCAGTAAATTTCTTGGTGAAAATATCTGCAATCTGCTCATCTATGGGGCAATATTGCAGAACAATTGTCCTATCATGCACCAACCCCCTGATGTAGTGCATATGGATCTCAATATGTTAGGTCCTCTACCGCTGAACTGGATCCATTGAGATATTTATAGCACTTTGGTTTTCACAAAATAGGACAATGGATGAAGCACTAGCAATCTCAAACTCAAACAAAATGCCTTGTAGTCAAACTACCTAGATGCAAGCATTGAATTCTCCCATGTATTATGCCTCTTCTGAAGAAAGGGAAATGGTAGCATTCTTTTTGCTGGACTAGAAAATAGGCCCACCACCAAACATAAACACATAGCCAGAATTGGACTTCCAATCTATGTTATCCCCTGCCCAATTGGAATCTATAAAACCGACCAAATCTAACTCAGAATTTGCAGCATAGTGAATGGCGTAGGATCTAGTGCCCTAAATGTACTAAAGGATTCTATTGGATGCCTTCTAATGGAGCTCATGAGGCTAATACATATACCTTGATACAACATTCATGTTATAACAAATGCCAGGCCTTGAATGTGCCAAGTATAGAAAACTTCTAATCAACTGGCGGTAAATAGTGGAATCCATGGGTGGAGTTGATTTTCCCTCTTCAAGACCGATTCCTGAGAGGAAAGGAAATGGTGCGACCTTACAATCAGCCATATTAAAATTAATCAATAGGTATGAAACATATTTTTACTGATTCACCATTATCCCATCATAGTCTTGAGTGATTTCCAGCCCGAGAAATTGTCTTAGTAGGCCTAGATCACTCATTTCAAAAGCATCATGAAGAGTAGTTTTTATAAAGGAAATCGAAGCAAGTGTACTTCCTGCTATCAAAATATCATCCACATACAATAATATTATCATAATATTACCTTGGTACTGCTTCAAATATACATTTGGATCATATTTGCACCTCTTGAAGTTCTGTGAAAGCAGAAAGGCATCCATTTTGGCATACCAATATCTTGGGGCCTGTTTCAACCCATATAAACATTTCTGCAACTTACAAACCAATGATGGATCCGATGTATATCCTTATGGTTGTTTCATATATATTTATTATTTCAGGTATCCATGGATAAAATAACTCTTGACATCCATGTGATGCACCTCCCAATGCTTGGATGCGACCGGTGCAAAGGTCTCATGGTAGTCAACTCCTTGGAATTGGGAGAATACTTTTGCAACCAGCCATGCTTTTACTTTAATTTTGAGCCATCTGCAGCAAAAAATTTCCAATATACCCACTTGCATTGAACAAGTTTCCTCCCAGGTGGAAGGGAAACTAACTCCCAAGTTACATTTTTCCGAAGAGAATTGAACTCTTCATCCATTGCAGCTTGTCATCTCGGATATTTTAGAGAATGGTAGTAGGAATTGGGATCAGTCCCAAACATCATATAGAAGGTGTTGGACAGCAATTAATCATTTCAAGAATGAGCAATTCCTGCTCTTAGAAAGTCAAACCGGGTTCTCCTTGGATCAGCAGGATTTCCAATGTCTAACCCAGCAAATGGGAGTGTCTTTTCCGACCATTTTGGAAGCTGAGTGGGCACATTTGAATCTGATTCAAAACCTGATATATTTTTTTCATTGATATCATATATCATATCTGAAAAATCAGAGCTTACACTCCCATTTTCATCATCAAAATCATTGGCAGAACGGGAGGAATTTTCAGCAGTTTCTTCCTCGACTAGTTCCACCTCTTGGAGAGGCTCTTCAAAGCGGACACTTATTTCAATGAATATCTGGTTGGTTCTTATATTTAGAAGTTTGTATCCCTTTTATTCCTCTGTATACCCAATGACACACACTCAATTCTCTACGGTTGCAAAGCCTTCCTCTTGTCAAGTGGAATTCGGGCCCAAGCAGTGGATCCAAAAACTCTCAAATTGGACACATCTGGTTTGTGCTCAAAGTATGCTTCAAAAGGAGTTTTTCCTTTCATGGAAGAGTGAGGTTCCCTGTTCTGAATGTATGCAGCAACATTCATATCCTTAACCCAAATATTTTCATCCAAACCTTTGGCTTCCAACATGCAAGTAGTCATCTCTTTGAGGACCCAGTTTTTCCTTTCCGCTACACCATTCTGCTAGGGTGTGTAGGGAATGGAGTGATGGATTTGGATCCCATATTTTAGCACATATTTGCAGAAGCTCAAACATGATATAATATCATCCATTATCATATCTGAGATACTTTATCTTCCTCCCAGAGGCATTCTCAACAGATGCCTTGAACTCAGTGAATCTTTCAAGAACCTCAGATTTTTTTCTTTAGGAAGAAAACCCAAGTGAATCTGGATAAGTCATCAATAAAAGTGAGCACATACCTTGAACCACTCATGTATATTGTAGGCATGGGTCCACTAATGTCAAATTGGATCATCCCCAAAATACTTGTTGCACGGCTTGCCTTTCCCCAATCAAATTTCTGCTTAGGGTGTTTGCCGACAATGTAACCTTTACAAATTCCACTGTAGGTTTTGATGGTTGGGAGACCTTCCATCATGGAATGTTTTTGAAGTTTCTGCAAGTACTTGAAGTTAAAATGTACAAATATTTCATGCCACAGCCTACTGACTTCATTCCCATGAGTCAGAAGAGCGGTGGGATTTACATCCAGTAAAAACTTGGAAAACTCATAGGCCTTAGCATGATGGTTCACTAGCCCTATTGAAATTAGTTTCTCGGATGCAATGTCTGAGATCTCAACATCATTCAGGCTGAAAGAGACTCTCTTTGGCACTCTTGTGTGTGTCATTTGATATACACTCAACATATTTGAGGCCAAGGAGGGTACATACAGAACATCATAGAAGCTGCCATGTTCAAGTTTTAGAGTACCTTTGCCTTTCGAAATGATCTGAGAATCATATCCCATGTGGATGGGAATGTTACTGTCGGAGTCAAGAAATGAAAAATAATATTTTCTTACCACCATATGGTCTAAAGCACTAAATTCTATGAGGAGAGCTCTAGGCTTCGAAATATTTTCCATGAGGGCATGTCCTCTTTCTCGATGGATGTTACGATCATGATTTTCTCTCTTCCTTGTACCCTTAGGAAGATTGATATTATTCTTCTCAAGGAGAAGAGTCATAGCATCAAGTTTATTCTTCATGTAGGAGCTTTCAGGGTGAAATCATTTCCCGCAATAGGAACATTTGACCTTCTCTTTGCCTTCCTTGCCTTTGTTCTTGTTCTTTCTTGAACCTAAAGGCTCATCAAGCTGCTGAGGTTTCTCCTTCGTCTTTGGAGCATCAAATGTAGTCTTCTGGTTCTTCTGCTTGCCCTTTCCATTCATATCCTTGGGTCCCCCAGCAAATAGATATTGGTCCTTGGAAGATCTGATGATCCCCATCTGGACAAGCTTCATGCTTGTTTGTGAGAGAGTCGATGAATGCATTGAGGGATGGAATTTTCCAATTTGGGATTGTGAGACTTTCGGTATGGAATGTGGACACAAAGACTGAATAATCTAGACCAATATTTGAGAGGATGGATAGGATGATTTTATCATCCTCCTTCTCAACTTTGTACTGCTCCAACTAGAGCACCAGGTGCTTGAATTTGGTGATTTCGTAGTCTCCTGGGCTTAGAGAAATCAGCTCATTCTCTAGCTAATAGATCCTCAAATCACCTTGATTATCAAACAGGGAATCAAGTTGATCCCAGATCTACTTCGGAGTCTTTAATCCCGTGATGTGGAAGAGAAGATATCTGGAAATAGACAGGCACGAAAATCCATAAGCTTCATCAACCTTATTCCATTACTTTTCCTTATCAACAACATGATTTGGCTCCACTTCTGTGTCCATTGTGACTTTGTAGATTCCTTTGGAGCGAATTTGAATCTCCATGTCCTCCGTCCATCGGTGGTAATTGAATGGAGTAATAAGATTCACAAAAGAAGCCATGAAGCTGATGTGGCAAATGTCGTGAAAGACCTGTAAAAACCTGCAAAAACACAAAAAAGGGCACCGTAAGGTCGGACAGCCTGCACTTTTCAAGTTTTCATCACAGCCATCTTATTCAATCAAGCTATCTTGATTAACAATTCCTTTGCTTAGGAATTATGTGGTAAACTTGTCGCTTATGGTGCAGAGCTGGAATCTTTGAGATTTTTTTTTGCTCAAATTGCATGCTAGATCCATCAAGAATATTGTTGGAGAATAAGAGCCTTGTCTCGTCGTGGCTATGATACCATATGAAAATTTAGTCATAGTAATATGAGGACTAAAGCACAATCTTACAAAATATTCAATACAATTTACACACAAAATGGCATAACAATGTTGCAATTAGAGGTTGTGGCTGTATATTATCAATAATCAATCAGAAGTAGTGATACAATGTCATACACTTGCATGAATTTCAAGACAATTCGAATCCCAAGGAGGTCATTCAAATTGCACACATGAGAGTGGCTTAGATGTCAATTAGACACACTAAACACATCCGTTAACCACTAATCACAATCAATAATCATCTCTAACTGAATCAGAGCAGTAAATGACTGATTCTAACTAAATAGAACTCAACTGCATGTCAATCAGTAGATGGGGGCACATATCTAACTTTAGTTAGCTCAAATGAAGGGAAATGAATTGACCTAAGCCACCAGAAGTTGTTGGAGGTGCCTTAGATCACTCCAGCTAACTGGAAATTGACAAAAATAGACAAAATAGTGATGGAGGTGCATTTACAGCTACAATTTAACTGAAAGTTGGTGGAATAACTATCAGTTAACTGATTTGGGGCTCTTCGGTCATGTAGATCAACCCATATTTTCTCCTTGATTGAAGGAGGAAGCTCAGCTAGTCTCCCTGATTGAAGGAGAAGACTTAGTTGGCTTCCCTGATTGAAGGAGGATGATCTAGATGACGGTGATGTCACCAATTCGAGTCAATAACTTAGGATTAGTGGATAATTAGGACAAATTGACCAAATAAATATGTGTGTGTTGGATAATGACTCCAACAAGGTTTGCATCATGATATATCTTGCTTCATAAATAATATGGACATCATGATCCAACTCCTTGTAGAGAACAATATTGATGTTCCATATTTTGCAAGAAGAAGGGAGCGCAAGCAAGAAGATGGTAAGCCTTTGCATGCTTTGTGTGCTTGGGATAAACCCATTTCTCATATATATGTTTTATATGTATTTGTTTCTTATTTAAATTCTGATATATCATATTTTTAAATCTCCATCCCTTCCTTGGAAGAAACCCCAAACAATTAACCCAAGTTTCCTTCAGAAACTAGTCATTTTTCACTAGTTCCCGATGTGTCTTCTGAAAGATCTTTCACACTCCATTCAGGTCCTTCATATTATGATTATTAAGGTGATATACAGGATTATATACATCTTATGACATTCATATACTCATTTCCCCAACCATTTTATGCCCAAAACACCCGACAACCCTCAAGTTCACTAGTTGGAAAATCTCAAAATTGCCTAGTTTCCAATACTATGTCACTTGTGTGTGTTTCTTTTATGTCTTGTCTGCCATTCATTGGTTGCACATCCATGGAATTTTCCTTCATGGGACTGTTTTTCCACATTTATGTACTTGAACTCACCACCCATGCTTCAATTTTCAAATCTCCAGACCATTCAGGTTCGCTCAATTGTCAATGTGATCTAGTTACCCACTCTTCTCCCACTATGGACCCATTCACTCATGGAGACACCATAACTCTGATATTTTCTGTTGTTTATGAAATATATTATTATATTCAGAGCCTCGTGATATTTTTTATAGATTTATGAAGTTTCTTCATCAAATTGGGAAGAAGATTCATGGTTTTATTCATGATATGGAAGCTACACATGAGGCAGATTTTGTTGAATCTTTTGATGTTCTTTGGGAAAGAGTTTGCAGAAATATCTTTTCAATTATTGATTATGCTTCTATATCAGAGTATTCTTGCAGAAAAATACATTCTTATGATTCTACTCCATCATCAAATGATAACCTTCAAGGGGCCTCTCCACATGTTCTTTGTCTACAACACATTGATGCATGATCTTGGCATCAACAACATCTTCACCAAGTCCATCACCAAGAAGTTGTTCATGCAGATAATTCAAGTGAATAAGAGGACCCGTTGAAGACATTTTTTATAATCTCTTTCATTTCCATTCTTGAGGGAGGATTTTCCCCATGAGGTTTTTCCTCTTTCCTCGTTTTACATGGACAAATAAAAAATTTGTTGTGAGTGGTGACTTGAGCCTTAGTTGCAAAGGCCTCAATAATAATTTGGTATCATTTGTACTAAGTTAGGCTTAAGGGGGGGTGTTAGAGCAATAATCCACATTAGTATCATGGTCATACACCTAGGTGACATTTTCATTTGTCTTGTACTTATGTCATATGGTCTAACTTAGGTTATACTGATCAATATTGGTCTATTAGGTGATTCTGGCTCATTTACTCAGAGCTGATGTGCTCCAATTTGATCATCCTAGCAATTGAGGTGCTCTAGTTTGATCACTTTTTCAACCCAGGAGCCCTCATTGATGACATGCCACTCCTTATCCCTTAAATGAGGGAATATGTTTGACTAGGGGTGCTAGTGTGTGAATGTGGTTGTTTTTTGGTCTTCTTGGGAATTTATTACCTCCTAGAGCCTCTCCTACTCACACATGTGTTCACCCATTCCTATAATTTCTTCATTTATTATCCAACATGCTCCAAGGAGATTGTGGAGGACAACATTCCTAGAAGGTAATAGCTAATAAGATTCTGAGTGCTGGTTTTTACTGTCCTTCCATGTTTTTTGACATTTATAAAGAAATTACTACATGTTATCAATGTTAGATTTTTTATGGAAAAAGAAAGTTGGTTCCACTACCTCTTAATCCAATTTCAGTTGAGGCACTCTTTCAGCAATGGGGGTTATATTTCATTGGGTAAATCAACCCAAATTCTTCAGTTCAACACAGGTGGATGCTAACAGCAACAGATTATTTCACAATATGGATTGAAGCTATACCCACAAGGAGAGCCAATGATGTTGTGATCATGGACTTTTTAGAAAATAATATTTTGTCCAGGTTTGGTTGTCCAAGGATAATTTTGACAAATAATGCAGTTGCCTTCAAATAAAAAAAGATGATAAGTATTTGTCATAAGTACCACATTAATTTGAATAATTCCACTACTTATTATCCACAGGAAAATGGACTGAAAGAATCTTCCAACAAGAATTTGGTAAGGATAATTAAGAAGTTGCTGGAAGAAAATAAAAGAGCTTGGTATACAAAGTTGAAGTATGCTTTGTTGGAATATAGGATTAGTACAAAAGGAGCAATTGGAATGTCACCATTTCAGTTGGTTTATGGGGCTGAAGTGGTTTTTCCACATTTTTGGGTTTTCCTGTCATGAAGTTGTTGCAAGAGTAGGGGGATGAGCCAAATAATATGCAGAGAAGGATCAATCAAATAATAGAGATGAATGAAATGAGAGATAAAGCTTTTGACAAAGTACAAACACATCAGGAAAAGATGAAGAATACTTTTGATAAGAAAGTTAAGGAAGAACAGTTCCAAATTGATGATTTGGTCTTAAAGTGGGATGCACCTAGAGAGGACAAGCATGGCATATTAATCATATGTGGGTAGGTCCATACATTATTGCAACATATAGGGGGGATAATTCATTTATTTTGTAGCATCAAGATGGGGTTCAGCTGAAAGGAGGCCCTGTCAATGGAAGGTTTCTAAAGCATTACCTCTCGTAAAAGTGGAAGGTAATTTTTGTATCATAGATTGTATATATTTCTTTAAGTTTGAATCAATACAGATGTCGAGCTAAGAGATTTGAAGCTCGGAAAGAATGCCCTAAGATCTTGAGGGGTATCCATTGTATATTTATTTTTATATAGAAAAAAAGGAAAAAAGATTTATGAGATTTGAACTTTTTGAGTTTGAGTCAGGAACTGGTATGCGGGTTCTTTGCTACCTCACAGGGAGGATAGCATCCCCAATTGGAGCCAGTTGTTAGCACCATTTTTTGGATAAGTAGTTGGAAGGGGTCATACCAGAGGAGATACAAGGTAAGGTCTAAAATTTCTATCATATGATCTAAAAGATATGAAGAAGGGGCTTTAAAATGTTTCGAAGGACTTATTCATAAGTTTAAAATTCATATATGTGAAGAAATATTAAGCATGACCTTGGGAATAAGTTTTGTATGAGAAATATGTCTCTATGCTATAGTGTAGCAAGATTTAATGGTGTAGATCTAAAAAAAAGGAGATTGATATCCGTAGGTGAATCTGCTGGGATAAGTTGCAAGGCACAAATAATTTTGATTACCACCGAAATGGGTTAACACGCAACTGAAATATACCATCAGATGAGCACAGGGAAGCATATCTACGACCAGTAAAATTTCGGCTAAGAAAACATGCACAAAAGAATGAACTTTTCATTTCTTCGGAATCAGGTAACTCCCTCACATATCAATGGTGGAGATCAGGGGAGAGAAATGATCTACAGTGGCTATGAATTCCGTTGGAATAAAAAGCACAGGAAATTAATGTTGAGGATCAGCAAAATTTGGTAGGGACATCATTGATCGACGAAACAGATTCAAATGTGATTAAGACTGATGATTCAAATTAATTTTTTTGGGTGGAGAAGTGCAGAGAAAATCAAGTTTGAAATTAGTGGAATATAGTAGAGACCCCATGTTTCGACGGCCTAGATGAAGACCTAATCTAGATCAATGGTTGGTGTTTATTCCGCTGTTGAAATATGCATAAGTAATTAGAACTTTAAAATTCAGTGAAATATTGTAGGGACCACATTTTTTAACAGTCAAGATGGGAGCATGATTGATATCAATGGCATGTATCCTTTCCGCTGGTAGAAGGTGTATGGGAAAAGAAAACTTGTAAACTAGCAGAATAGGTTAAAGGGCCCATACAATCAAGGGCACATATTTGATGAGGAATAGATCTACGGTTTAAAACATTTCCGTTGAATTAACATGCATGAGAGAAATCAAGACGAAGATCAACGGAATCGGTTAAAGTGGAACAAAAATGAACGGATGAGATCAATAAGGTTTCATATCTATGATGGATAATATTTCCACAAGGGGAATATGCACACTTCTTAGAAAACTAAATCTGAGCAGAAAGCTAAAAAAAGGAAATTGATCAACAATGCATATTTGTAAAGAAAAAGATCAATGGTTGAAAATTAACCCACTTAGATGAGTTGTAGTCCCATTATGAATGTGAGCAGTAACATGTGATGTTAAAGTGAGAAAATGATCAACTGTGGAAATTAATCAAAGGGTGGATTTGTGGTTATGATTAATTCCACAACTGAAAGATACAAGAAGGATAAATATGGCAGAATAGCATGAACAAGGATAGATGGTTTAAACAGAAATTGGGATCAATGGCTCGGGATAAAAGGCACAAGATGGATGGACAAGAATAGGTTTCACTAAATAAGATGCATGTTTAACAAGAAAAAAATAATAAAAATCATTTAAAGGCACATCGATCTAGGTTATTTGTTTGTTTATGCATCTGAAAGCAAGAGTTTCAGGACTGTACGAAAGAATCCAGCTCAGAAAAATATTTGTACCACTTGTCGAGAAACCAGGTAGGCTATTTGTTCCCACCAAGAAAGTATTTAAATGGCTGAGTGAACAAAAACAAGCCTTTTGAGCATCATGAGATTGCAAGTATGGTAGAGAGTGCAAATTGGCTAGATTATCCTCATGAGACACATAGGGATGAGGACATGCAAAAGGGTTCTACTTCATCAGTGAGGGAAGTCATCTCCACACAACCTGACCCTTCAAGCACTATTCCAGCAGTCAAAAGGATCACACCTATAGAAATTTGTTTTGAAAGAACAAACAAAAGAGATTTCTTTAATGCCATGGACACTGAGGAGGAGGATACAACTAAGACACCCAAAAAGAATAAAATTGAAGAAACGGGGAAGCTAGTCCAAGTAACATATGTCAAAGGTAATAAGAAACATATGAAAGTTAAAGGGCTTGGATATGAAGTTGAGTATGTTTTTTTTTTTTTTCTGAAACACCTACAGATTCCACTTCTTAGTTCATAATTAGAGATGAACTCTTTAAGTACAGATATTATAAGGAGGTGGCTACAGATGAAGATTTGAAGATATATGTAGATGTCAGGAAGATATACAATAAAGTTGTATCTCTAGTGACTGTCAGAGATCACAGTCAAAACACTTTGAACCTAGCAATAGCAACTAAGAATAAACTTTTTGAGATGAAGATGAGTTTAGAAAATATTCCTATGCCTGGCATGGTCCACCTACATAAACAGACTAGAGATATCATATATACTAATTTGTTGAAAGCAACATTGAAGGTGTCCAGGATACAGTCTACCAAAAGCAAAATTGAGAACCGGCTAAGGTAAGAAAAAGTGGAAAGAAAGGCTCATCAACAACAGATAAAAAAAGTGCAAGAGGATTTGTTGGTTATTGACAGTCAAGAAAACAAAGGGGTTGCAACTCATAATTTACTAAATGAGAAGGAAAACACCATTCAACTGTTAAAGTAAAAACTAAATATTCATATACTCAGCTCATACAAGATTCAGAGCTAACAGAGATGGAAAAGGAGAAAGAAACATTGACTAATGAATTAAATTATTGTAAGGAAAAGCTACTTAAATTTGTTGAGGAAAAGAAACAATGGGAAAGAGATATTTCTCTTTTGGTTGAAAATGAGAAGACTCTTAAGGGAAAATGGGATGAATTGGAGAAGAAGTTGCAAGAAAAAGAAAAGGAACTTGAGGGTAGAATAATTTCACCTTCTGCAAAATCAGGTGAACAATCTATTGTTTAGGCCATGTCACAAGTCATTTTAAAGGAATTGGATATTATTGGATAGAGGAATCAAAACAAGAATTTAGAAAATCTAGCTTTGAAAAGGGAACAGGAAAGGAAAGCTTGGGAATCTAAATGTAAAGAGTTGCAAGACAAAAATGATAATCTATTAAGACAGGTGACAGGACAATTTCCTATACAAGGGTCCAAGCACATAAATTGGGATGTACTTATATCTGGCACAGCTAAATTGAGGCCTTACATGAACTACATTCTAGATAAAGAAATTGTAATGCAGTTCGCCAAGCAAAGTGTAACACCGGTGAAAGAGAGATTAAATAAGAAGCCCATAGAGAATGCTAACAACACCATTGAATTTCTGATTGGTTTGACGAAAGAGTAATTGAAAGCAGCTAATATTAAAGATTGAATTTATATTATTACTTGGGCAAGGAAAGTTGTGAATAAACACAAGCACTTGGACATTGTTGAAGCAAAGATTGGTATTATGACACATCAAGTGAAGTTGTTTATGGTAATGTTTGATCGGTTGTTTAAAAAGGGACTACCTTTCTTCTGGGAAGAGAAAGTAGTATGCTTTCCCAAAAAGAGTATTAGGATCATTTGATTGAATGCAGGTAAGATCACAGACATTCTTCATATATGTAGCAATCATTGTCAGGAAAGGCAATAGTAGACAAGTTAACAGATGATTTTGAAATGATATTTGCCTTTAAATCCATGTGTGCATCTTTACCATACTTTTCATATAAATACCACATGGAGCTACGAGTGATGGCTAAAGAAATGTCCATCCCGAGCCTACCATATATTGATCAGTGTAAATTGGTTGACAAGTATGGAAGATCCAAATACAAGCTACATGCATGAATATTATTGAAGATTATTGAAGATTATTTCTGAAGATTAGTTAACTAGGGGTTTAGTTTATTTTTCAAAAAATAGTTATTAGTTAATAAATGTAGATGATAGATGAAAAGGCGGTTATTTCATATTTTTAGAAGTTTGTTATTCATTTCATGGAGCGATTTGTATGAAGGCCGGTTTTTGTAATGAAGAAAGGGTTGGAACCCATGAGAATTCAACATTGTATTTTGAGATCCATCTTTTAATAAAATCACAGAGTCGAAGCTAGCGTTTTGCAAAGATTCATTTGTTTTATATGTTGAAGTTTGTATTTCCCTTTCTTATGTGAATATGTTTCTTGTTATTTACTTCCACAATGTTTTCCCTTTCATGTCTGAAATGATTTTTTAATAACACAGAATTCATGATCATATGCTCTGTCTATTGATTTCAAACATTCACAAAACCTATTCAACTAAAGTTAATGTTGGATTCATCCTATTTAGATGCCTACATTAATGGATTGTTCTTCATTTCTTCTATAATCACTAGACCAAATCATTTTGATTGTAACAAGATTTCTAACTTGCCTTTGTTAAAAGTTTCCATGCAATAGCACTGTGATTGATATAATTATTCTGACTCCATGCCCAATGTGCACTTTCCTTGTTTCAACCAACAACAATCTTAAGTTTAGTTCTTGTTCGTATATATGGCCTTGTGAAAACAATTATTGAGAGATCCCTCTCCGGAGATAAAGAATACAAATTTCTTTCCTAAAGCTTGGTTTTATGGTTACCTTGAGATTTATCTTTTTACCACCGGAGGTACATTTTGAGCAATAACATGCACCACAAGAATCATGTGGTTCAAGCGGTCCAAGTTTCCATGCACAGTCTATAGCATCTGTTGGGCATCACTACTGACCATGACCTCTACTAGGCCTCTGCATCGGTGTTGTGGGTAACCCTCCATTTATTGTGGACTTATTTCTACGAAGAATGAGTCGACTGTTACTACATGACACTACCAAAAATATTTTTTTACTTTTGTTATAATCCAAAAGTACAAATAAATATAATATTGCAAAACAAAAAATTGATCTCACTTATATCACAAAGTGCGGACCCTGGTGGTAGTGGCATGTCCTTATCTTCGGGAAAATCTATCCCCTCATAGGAGTAGTCATATATGGTGATCACCTATTGCTTCCACCAGTGGAAGAACTCATCGGTGAATGGAGGAGGTACCCTCCTGCATCCTAACCGCCACATTATTTCAGTCCAACGTGTCTGGGATAGATCACGTAAACCATGAGGAGGGACCTCAACTATCAAGCTAACGAACGATACCCTCACGAAAAAGAAGCTGCACAATATGATGGAAAATGCAAATTTCTTGTCCAGGCCAATTTTACACTCTATCAGCTGATGTTTCATGTTTCCCAGCAAGGATGTGCTCCACTCATAAATGGTGGGCCTCATACACTCTAATGCATAGAACATGAGAGTTTGTGATTCCTGATGTAAATCAGTCGAACCCGATGTCCTTCCCAAGACTAGGATGATCACTTTGAGACTTAGAATCTGGATCACACTTATAGGGAAATGGATTCCCACTTCCTTAGTGTTGGGAAGGTAATACGTGACAATTTACTAATCTATAGCCATTCCCCCATTGGATCCATGAGCTCTGATATTGATAACCTCACCACAGCGAGATAATCTAGTGATGAAGTATATATCATTCACCTCGATTTTGAGTGGTTTCCCATCTAGGTTGAATGTATTTGTATCTGGGTCCCAATAGTTAATGAGCATTTGAATTAATATTGGTTGTTCCCTCATACTCCCAAGACTCCATAATTTATAAAGACCACATCTTTGCAAATTTTGTTAGGAAGGTAGATTTCCATGCATCGCCCTATCAATATCATCATCTTCCCTTTCCCTCCACTCAATGACCATCCTGCAAAGGAAAGAGAGAGTTCTGAGGTAAAACCCTTAAAAACCCTCATCCATGGAGTTCCATGCGGGTCACAATGTTAATATAAGAATGGCCACATGGGAAGGCTTCGCTTTTCCTACGTGGAACCACCCATACACGTGGCTCAATAATTTGTGATCCGCGTGGGCCAAATTGACCATGGAAATTTAAAATGAAACCCATTAAATGCTAGAGCATGATGAGAGGATTTACCTAGACCAGACGATTTGTGATTTCATTCCATGTAGCTCCCAGAATATGTGTTTGAAGATCGAGGATGAAAAGGGCTCCCAAAGCACTATTTGTGGTAAAAACTCAAATGGTATGGTAAAATATCAAATTTCTACTATATAAAAAACAAAATTACCCACTTTTTTATATTTTTTACCCCATATTTAATATTTTACAAACTTTATGGACTAATATCATGGTGTAAGGTCCTTTTTTGATGCAGTTTTGTCTAGCCTTAGTGGATTTTTAGCAGTTTAGTATGGACTTAGGAAGTTGTACTTGTTATTGATATTTTTCCCCACCGACTGGTTAAGCTTCCAGTCCCTATGGAGCCTTTCTTGATTTCTCCTTTGTCACAGAGTTTTTCCAGTATGCACATCTAAGATGTTTCCTAAGTATATCCATATTCCTTATGCTCTTGTTCAAAGGCAGTCTTTATCCTAAGCTGGACATTTCTCATATATGTTGGCTTTGCATGCCAACCATCCTGATACCTTATGGAGTTGTTGTCTTTCCTTGGCACACTGGGCATACTTTTATCATTTGTAGGTGACCTTGAACTTAGCAGATGACATCTCATCATTTATCATTGACTAAGTGGTTCCCTTATGTTCGATGGCAAGAAATTTATTCACACACTAGGATTCGTGCCATGTTCTAGATTCCATTAGACCCTATTGGAGGTTTACTTTCCTTTGTCAACTATTTTCATCATCGACTACTATTTAGAGGGTCTCTTTCGCATGTGACTTGCATTTGGTATATGTGAGAGACGCACATGTTTACTAGTTCATGCACAACATGTTCATATGAGTTCTTCCAAACCATTTAGCTTGTTTTTTACCTTGTGTTGGTTGATGGGGATTGACCTAATTACCTCCTTTCAACGGATTCCATTCCATCGACTTCAGATCATTTATTTTGGAATCGGGATTGTACTGTCCCCGACCCTTGATATAAGGACAAAGGTGCAAACTTAAGTTTAAGCACAACGGATATAGATAAATTGCTATTAATTTGAATAACCATTTACCCAAATAATTAAAACTTTTAACTCTAGAGATTGAATTATAACTAAAGTTATAGTGTAATTTCGAAGGAAAAAAGAGCTCCCCGGCGGAATGAAGCGAGGCGTTTCAACGCGGCTAGGGCCTAAACCCTAGCCGCCTTCGTTCTGGCTCTTTATTTGCAGGGGCACGGATCGTCTGTAGCAGCTGAAGGGTTTGCTGAGTTGGGCCATGGATTGGCGTTTCTGAGCATTCATTGCATGCGTTTTGGAGCAATGGTGTTGGCTCCTGTCTTCTGGTGGTCGTCGCCCTGCTATGATGGCCCCAGATCTGATTAATGAGATGGGAGAAGATCCATTGGAAGCTTTCAAAGCATTAGTCCGTTCGACAGGACCTAAAGCCAAGCCTTCTCTCTTGTCTAAATTTGTTAATAATATGGAGGAGATCCCTTCTCTAGAGCTATCTCCAGAGGAGCCTTGCAATATTGCCCTCCTTCTAGCAGAAAACGCTCTCATTGGAAAGTTTACGGGGTTATGGCCTAGCCCCAAATCGGTGGAGGCATGGATGGAAGATCGTTGGAAGCCGCTGATGCATGGAATCGTTTCTCTGCATGCAGTAGGCAGGGGTTTTTTTGTCTTCAGCTTCTCGCGGAAAGAGGACCGTGATCTAGTTTTCAGATCTGGACCCTATTTCATGGGGTCGAGGGGGCTATTCTTAGCCCCCTAGACTCTAGATTTAAATCCTGGAGCTGAGATCACCGCAGCCCCTATTTGGGTTAGGCTGCCTCATCTTCCCTTACATCTCTGGGGGAAAGGATCTTTGTAGGACATTGGAAATAAGCTTGGGCAGTTCCTGGACAGTGCGGAGCCGAAAGGGGACCAATTTACCTGCGCTCGTATTTGTCTTGAGGTTAACCTCGAGAAAGGACTTTCGAAAGCCATTCAGCTCTCCCTGGGAGAATGGTGCCATATCCAAGAGCTGGATTACGAGCAGATACCTTTTAAGTGCCTCCAGTGCCATGCTTACGATCATTTCAAAAAAAGCTTCCCCAAAGCCTCTGAGGATGCGGGACCAGCCAAAGAAGGTGATTTTCAGCCAGTAACTAACCGGCGAAGGCAGCCAAGGCGAAGGGAGCCAGCCCAAGCATCGAAGGCCACTCATTCAGTAGAGGAAACTCTAGAAAATAAAAACATCTTTGATGTGCTGAAGGAAGATGAAGTCCTAGATCCAGAAGCAATAGCAGTTAAGGAAGATCCTCCAGCAAACGAAAACCTTCAGGATCCCGCCCCCCCAAAATCAGTAGTAGTGAGGGAAATTCGGGCTTCAGATCCTGAACCCTCTGCCCCAGCAGGTCTGGCTGTTTCAGTCCCCTCTAGCGGCTCTGTGGAAACTTCTGAACCTGAAGACATTTCAGTCCCGTCTCCACCCCTTACCCGAAGGCGAAAGTCCAATAAGGCGCATAGAGAAAAGGAGGTGGCCTCCAGTATCTCTTTAGGTTCTCAGAAAAAGCTGGATCCTTTATTTAAGGGGCATTCATCCCACTCGGTTTAATGATTTGCTTCTGTCTTCTACTTTGCTCACAGTTTGTGAGAATTTACTCATGTAAGCATTTTTTGTCATTTTCTCGAATTATATCTAGACGCAGATGGGATTTGTCTCCCAAGACTTTCACAAGAAGGTTGGTAGCACTGTTAGAGGTCACCAACTTTCTTCAGTTTTGTAACTTTCTGATTCTGGCTTACCAGAATGTCGATTAATGCAACATAACCGTTCTTGTTAAAAAAAAAGAATTATAACTAAAGTTGCGACACTTAATTATTTAATTACATCATTTAATTAAATAATTAATTGAGACACCCAATTAATCATTTCCAAACTACGATCTAAGGGTCGTAATTGAAACAAGAACATAAATAATACATGATAAACATCATATTCATTGTCAATAACTAATTTATGTACTTTTGGTTCGTTTGATAGCATAGTTTATAAATAATCAAGTATTGATGTCATTGATTATTTTCAAATTAATCTATTTTTTCAGTGTTGTTATGTGTGTGTTGTTAGTGAGGATAAAAATTAATAAAAACCACATATCATGGAACATCCATAGGCTTCAATATACAACCACATGGAAACCATAGCAAACAAAGAACACCAACTGCAACTACAGCCCTCAAAATCACCTTCTGATGATTGTCCCCTACAGTCATCTCTCACTAATAAAAATCAGATCATATGGTTTCCATCCTCCATCCATCGATTAATTTTACATCTAGAATATATCACTCATCCTCAAATATGCAACAGAGAACTAATATGTAAAGAAAACATTTACAATCAAATGACAAGTGCGCTCATCTTGGCACCGGAAAATTATCAAACCAAAACAAAGATATCTTGGTCATTTAGAAATATTTTTCAATGAAATGAAAGGTTTTGTTCACTGGAAACATTGTTCTGGACACAATGGAACAAGTCTCACAACACATAAATGAGTAGATACGGGCAAACCATATCATATGGTTGTGCCTCTATCAATACAATAGAGCCAAAATTACAATTTCTGGTTAATAAGAAGAAGAATAAAAAGAAGGTAACGAACATAGAAAATAAATTCCATATAATATAGGATTCATCCTTCCTACATGCAGACCCTGATATTGAATACATGAACACTCAAAAAACCAATCAAACACCATTGAAAATATACCAAATAAAATAATGTAATGAAAACATAACACAAGAGAAATACTTATATCAACATATGGGCAACTAGCTGCAGCAGGAAAACTTACCTCCCAGCCATAGACATTGTCAAGCCTTCCTCACTTGAACAGGTCACCCATGATCTAAGGCCATGGATCCAAGGTTAAAGTCTCACTTATTCTCACTACTCTTGAAACTACCTCTTTTGAGAGCCACAATGCTTCCCACTACTACTTTTATGTATGTCTCCACTTCCTATGGGATGTGACCTAACTCACCATTCCCATTTATTGGATTCATGTGCGAGAACCTGGAATGTAGAGTGATATAATGAAAGAAAAGGGAAACATCTAGACTCACTCTAATTCTTAACTCCTCTCAATACTATCAACATTCCCAACACGGTTGGATAACATAAGTCACATGGTCCAAAGCTCAATATTAACTTCAACAAGGAGAGGGAATATGAATTTATAGAACAAGGAGGCCAACTCTAACCCACAGGGATCAACTCAAATTAGCGAGAGGTCATTTTTACATTTCATCATGGAGACTTAACTTGAATTAGTGGAGCGGTGGCTTAGTGAAAAGATTCCCTTTTTCAAATTAGCACCATGAGGAGGAGTTACAAAAAACCAAGGAGTGGAGCCATGATGTGTTAGGATTTATAATCCTCCCTTGACCAAAATATCTATTAGATTATTTAGCCTAACTTAGGAGTTTTATTTAATTAATTGGTTCCACTAGTACCATTGAGTCCACTTGGCCTAATGGGGCCACATGTACCAGTTACTAGAGTGTGTGGAACACTACTAGAGGCTAACTTCCATTGACTGCACTTGCATGCATCACTTTAGGCACCTCCTAGACCAATACCTACATTTTAGGAGCCAATGGGAGTCTCGGAACCAACCTCCTTTATTTAGTTGGAGTTGGAACTAGTTAAGCGTAGTTATTTTCTAGTTATATTCAGTTAGATCATAATTAGTTCAATTAGCGCCATTTATGCATGGTTGCATGTGGATAAGGCGCCTTCACTCACTTACCACTTCAGTTAGACTGAGTTAATTATTTATTATTGATTGTGTGACTTGATTAGACATCTGTATTTAACCATTTGGACTCCGATATTAATTGAGACACCATTAATTAGCTAGTTATTTAGATACAGTCACATCCAGTGGGGAGATTCGAATTCATCCCTAATGATTCAAATTCTTTTCCTATGTAAACTATTGTAACACCAGATTAATTAATGAAAATATGATACTATAATTATCTGATCTATAATCATCCGTTTCCTGTGTGGTTTGATTTGTTCAGTGTGTATCTTCATTCATCTTTTACTGCATCAATAATATTTGACTCGTTGCTTGAATATCTAAATGGCACAGCAATTTTAACATGGCATCAGATCCATTTCAAGAAATACTCATGTATGTCTTCTCTCCATTGAACACCAGAAGCAGCTGGGTTTCCACATAAGTCCCACAAAAGGTACATTGCTCCCTTTGAATTTATTCAGAGTGGCGGTGCAGACATAACGGACCCTGAGAAAGTGTTCATGTCGATAGGGAAGGAATGATTCTAACATAGTTTGAGTATTTTTTTTTTCATTGATACGTCGATTGATTGGAGATATTGTCTGATCAACGGGAGAATTATGGATTCTCAATCTTTCACACCTTGGATCCTAACACCCTTAAATTATGTTGATTGGAGGGCAGATATGCAGTTGGCCTTGCACAAACAAGGCTGCTACATGATAATACTGGGAAGGGAGACTAAGCCCCATCAGCCAATTGAGAGAAGCAAGTTTCTGAACCGCTTAGATGAATCTTTTGGCTATCTATGTACACATATTTCCAGAGATCTCCTCTTCCAGCTTGAAGGTTTGAGGACTCCCAAAGAAGCTTGGGAGAAGCTAGAAGTCTTGTTTGGAAAGAAAAATGAGCTTAGGGGACACATTTTGGAGAATGAGTTGATAGCCTTACGTCCCAGCATTTTCAAGACAACCTTTCATTCTATGCGAAAATTCTCGAGTGATTCTTCTATTATAATTTTTGTGCATAATTTACTAGTGATTGCTCCAAAAAAGGGAGGGGAATTTGATTTCTCTATCTCTAATGATGTTGTTGGTGTGTAGATAAGTAATTATTTGGATATTTTGGAAATAATATCAGATTTTAGGATTTATCCATTCACTCTCATTGATCTAGAGCTTCCAGCAAATTCCTAAATGATTGCATGCACCAAAATTCAGAATTTTGAAGAAGGAGAAAATTTTGCATCTACCATATCGGTGGAGCACACCATTGGATATTATATGAACCTATTTGGATCTGATATGATATTATTTGGATCTGATATGATATTACTTGGTTCAATATTTCATTTTCATGAGCTTTCAGTACTGCTTGTAGCTGTTCTAATCAATTTTGGTGTGAGGAATCAAGTACCAAAAATCTCTTTCAAATTTTATGTTGGGGATTTGATGTCAATTTTCTCTCATGAGTTTTCTGATATTATATTTTGTAAATATTTGGATATTTTGGAAATAATTTCAGATTGTAGGAGTGATTNCTACATGATTGCATGCACCAATATTCAGAATTTTGAAGAAGGAGAAAATTGTGCATCTACCATCTCGGTGGAGCAAACTCTTGGATCTGATATGAAATTTTTTGTATCTGATATGATATTATTTGGATATGATATGATATTATTTTTTTTTATATTTTAAGTTTCAAGAGCTTTTAGTAATGCTTGTAGCTGCTCTCATCAATTTTGGTGTGAAAAATCAAGTACCGCAAGTCTCCTTCAAAGTTGTTGTTGGGGATTTGATATCATTCCTCACTCTTGGATCTGATATGAACCCTATTTGGATATTATATGATATTATTTGGTTCATTTTTTAAATTTCAAGAGCCTTCAGTCATGCTTATAGCTGGTTTCATCAATTTTGGTGTGACAAATCAAGTACCGCAAGTCTCCTTCAATTTTGTTGTTGAGGCTTCGATGTTAGTTTTCTCTTATGAGATTGATGATATTAGATTTTGTGAATTATTGGATATTTCTGAAGATATATCAGATTATGTAGCTAAATCATTTGCTCTCCACAGTCCCAAGGCTTCTCTACCTACCTTTTTTATCACATGCTCATCTCCTCACAGAACTAGTAAAGTTGGAGACATTATGCATCCTCCTGGACACTTGGGGCTGATTTTTCCTCACATGGTTTCATGTTAAAGGCTGAAATATATCATTTTATTGGGTGTTCCTTGCATGTTTCAAATTCTCAAGCACCTTTTCTCTCTCAACAGTTGGTTTCAGCTGCTCTACATGGGTCCAATTTTCATCCTACAAATGTCTATATTTCTGATTCAGTTGAGCACATTATTCTTCTTCCAAAGAAAAAGATTCCTCTAGACATAATCACTTTATTTGGATTCATAGGTCCACATGCACAGATTCAGTATGTTGCTACACAGAAGAGCCGGAATACTACATTACTGCTGCAAATTGCAGCAAAAGATTTTGCAAGTTTTTCACTTGTATTTCCTTATTTATGCTTATCTTGAGGGGGGGTTTTCCCATGAGGTTTTCCCCTATTAAATTGGTTTATTAAGCATAATTTTTTCTTTTATATTGTATATGGGTGACTTATGGCCTTATTTCTAGGGCCCACAGTTGTCCAAGTTAGGATTCAGGGGGGGGTTAGGATTTATAATCCTCCCTTGACCAAACTGTCTATTAGATTATTTTAGCCTAACTTAGGAGTTTTGTTTAACTAATTGGGTCAAATAGTACCATTGGATCCATTTGGCCTAATGGGGCCACATGTACTAATTACTAGAGTGTGGGTAACACTGCTAGAGGCTAACTGCCACTGACTGCACTTGCATGCATCATTTTAGGCACCTCCTAGACCAATCCCCGCATTTTAGGAGCTATTGGGAGTCTCAGCACCAACCTCCTTCATTTAGTTGGAGTTGGAACTAGTTAATCTTAGTTATTTCTAGTTACATTCAGTTAGATCGCAATTAGTTCAGTTAGCACTAGTTATGCATGGTTGCATGTGGATAAGGTGCCTTTACTCACCTGCCACTTCAGTTAGACTAAGTTAACTATTTATTACTAATTGTGTGACTTGATTAGACATCTGGAGTTAACCATTTGGACTCCGATATTGATTGAGAAACCATTAGTTAAATAGTTAGTTAGATACAGTCACATCCAGTGAGGACATTCGAATTCATCCCTAATTATTCGAATTCTTTTCCTATGTAAACTATTGTAACACCGAATTAATTAATGAAAATATGATACTATAATTATCTGAGCTATACTCATATGTTTCCTGTGTGGTTTGATTTTTTCAATGTGTATCTTCATTCCTCATTTACTACATCAATAATATTTGGCTCATTGCTTGAATATCCAAAATGGCACAACAATTTTAACATGATGAGCATAAGGAGGCACACTAATGCATAAGGTAGGTTAAAAAACATGAAGGAGGGAAAAATAGGTGAGAGAAGGGATCCAATAGAGTCATAAATACCTTTTAAGCACAAAAATAGGATCATCAATGCATTGTATAATAGTGGAAGCTGGAAAATAGCTTACAATCCCTAAAACAGGGAAAAAGGGCTCATAAATGCCCAAAAATTCATAAATGTGAGGGAATATACTCCAAACGAGGATTCCGTAGGAAAGATAGGCCCACTAAGTTGTGAAAAATATGCAATAATATCTCCATATTCCATAAATATCAAGAATAAGGTCAGTTGTACAAGGTTTGGGTGACCATCATTGTTAATGTCACCAAGGTGCAGTTTATGAACTAGGATTGACAAATTCAAGCCAACAATAAGTTATAAGGTGTTAGGGATGTCCCCATTCCCCCTCACTTATGGAATCCATGGTCTCCCATACTCTTTTAGTTTCCTTTTCTTGATCTATTTGTTTATTTAATAGCGAAAACCATTAATGATAACAACAATAACAATAATTAAGATTAGTATTAATGCCAAAGTCCATAATTCACATTATCAAACAAGGATCACAAGTGATTAATCACATTAAAATGTAAAGGAACATAAGTCCTTAATTACATAAAATATCATAAGGCCATAATGCAAAATAACATAAGTCATATGAACGATCATAAGTTCGGGGCTTAACAACTGGGGTATTACATCTCCATCCCCTTAAACAATGCATTCCCTAATCATATCCTCTAGCTCCCAAGTCACATACTTAGGAGTGTAATAGGTCCATTGGACCTTTATCTACTTGATTTATCGATCTGAAGCAGCTTGACTTTGCTGCCTAAAATGGCAACGGGTTGTACCGAAAAATCCCCTTATGGTTCCACCTGGATCACATTCCAATCAATTGCTTGGTTAGCATCAGGTATATACTTTTTCAATAAAGGCGCATGAAGCACATTATGTACTCTAATGTAAGTAGGTATGGCCAACTTATAAGAAATGGGTCCTATCTTAGCTAAGACATCAAAAGTTCCACAGTATCTGGAAGCTAGCTTGGATCAATTTCCCAAGTTTAAGGAACTCTTCTTTTGTCTAACTTTCAAAAACATATGGTATCAAACTTGAATTTGTTTGGAGATCCTGTTATGATCTGCGTAGCTCTTCTGCCTGTCTTGAGCTACCTTTAGATTCTACTTTATCTTAACCATCAAATCCTCCATTTCCTTTAATAATTTTGGCCCAACAATGACTCTATTTGTTGGGTTATCCCAACTTATGGGAGTGTTGCACTTCCTTCCATACATGGAAACTAAAGGACTCATCTTCAAAGAGGAATCATATCCATTATTATAATAAAATTTTACCAAGTGTAAATAATCTTCCAACTTAGATGGTTGATCCATCACCTACATCATCAACATATGTTCAATTACTTGGTTAACTCTTTCTGTTTGTCCATCTATCTGAGGGTGATATGTTGTACTCATTTTTAGACTTGTACCAAATCCATCGAAAAATCCTTTCCAAAATTCAAAATTAAATTTTGAATCTCTGTCTAATACTATAGCCTTTCGAATACCATGCAATCTTGTTACTTCTTTCATGTAAATATCTACANTGAGTTGTCTTTACTAGAATAAAGTGTGTTGTATTAGTCAAATTATCTACCACAACCATGATAGCATCATTTTTCAATCTCATCTTAGGTAACTTCATGATGAAACCCATCATCACTACATCCCATTTCCATTCTAGTATTGACAAGGGCTGCAACAATCTCGTTGGATGTTGATTCTCAACTTTAACTTTTTGACATTCCATGCACCTAGCTATATATTCCGCAACATAATTATTCATCCCTAGCCAATAGTATTGTTTCCTTACTACTACTATTGTTTTCTGATGACTTTAATGTACGACATAAGGAACATCATGCATTTCCTTCAAAACCATCTTCCTTATATCTCCAACATCAGGCACATAAACTCTATCTCTATGCATGAGTATCCCATTTTATTTAAACTTATTCTTATCAAATTTCTATGGAATTTTATGTTGTTTCAATCCTTCTTCCACCTGCTGATAAAGTTCATCTGTAACATTGGCTTCAATGATATTATCCTTTAAATTTGATGTGCTAGTGCTAATAGCATCTACATGCATCACATGTATATTCCTACTAAACGCATCAGCTACTTTATTTTCCTTACCTTTGATATGATTGATGTCAAAGTCATATTCACATAATAACTCCATCCACCTCCTCTGTCTTGCATTCAAATTAGGCTTCTCAAACAAGTATTTTAGCCCATCATGGTCAGTTCTCAACTCAAACTTTTTTCCCATTAGATAATGTATCCACATCTTCAAAGCATGGATGATGGCTACAAGATCTAATTCATGGGTGGCATAGTTATGCCCGTGTTCCTTCAAATTTCTATATTCTTAATTGATCACATGTCCATCCTTCATTAATACTCCACCAATTCCTTGTTTGCATGCATCCGTGCATACAACAAAGTTTCCTTCAGGGTCTACAATTTTTAGCATTGGTGCACTGGTAAGCATTTCCTTAAGTCTTTGAAAACTATATTCACACTTAGAAGTCCATTCAAAACTTAATCCTTTCTTTGTAAGGATGTGATAGGATGAGCCAACTTCAAGAATCCTTCGATGAACCTTCGGTAGTATCTAGCTAATACCATGAAGGATCTTACTTCTGATACATTCTTATGTGTTTAACAATCCATAATAGCTCTTATCTTCTCAGGATCTACTATAACACATTCTTCAGATAGGATATGCCCTATGTAGTGGATTCTTCCTTGATAAAAAGAGAACTTGCTTAATTTGGCATACAATTGATGTTCTCTAAGAACTTACATTACTAGTCTTAGATGTTCTTCATGCTCTTCTTTTTCCTTGGAATAGATAAGGATGTCATCCAAGAATACAATCACAAAATTATATAAGTACTTTCTGAAGACTCCATTCATTAAACACATGAATACTGCAGGTGCATTTGTTAAACCAAAAGGTACTACTATGAACTCATAGTGTCCATACATTGTTCTTAATGTTATCTTACTGATATCCTCATTCTTAATTCTAATTTGGTGGTATATCGACCTCAAATCTATTTTTGAAAACAACTTGGATCCTCTCAATTGATCAAACAAGTCATCAATTCTTAGTAAGGGGTACTTGTTTTTAACTGTTTCTTTTTTCAACCATCTATAATCTATGCAAAGTCTTAGAGTCCCATCTTTCTTCTTCACAAATAACACAGGAGATACCCAAGATGAAACATCGGGACTTACGTAACCTTTCTTTAATATCTCCTCTAATTGCATTTGTAATTCCTTTAACATTCCTTTAAATCTAGAGTACTCATTCTATAAGGTGATTTAGATGAAGGTATTGTTCTTGGCACCAAGCCGATAGAAAAATCAATGTCCCTCTTAGGAGGTATTCCTGGTGGTTCTTGAAATATATCTGCAAATTTTTGTAGTATTGTATAATCCTGCAACTCTGGCTCTTTTCCTTCATTTGATTCTTCCACATGAATTGCATATAACTGGAATCCCTTTCTAAGACATTTCTTCAATTTTAGGGTTGTGATCTACCTCAAGGATATGGGTCTAGGTATACCTTTTATTGTCACTTGATTCCCTTTTTCATCCAAACAAGTATAAGTTTTATTATGGCAAACCCGAATTGCATGGTGTGCATCCAACCAACCCATGTCGATCAACACATCATTTGAACCCAAGGGTATGATGTTTAATTCTACAAATTTTTCATTCCATCCATTTCTAAAGGACACACTTTTATAGATTCAGTGACTTTCCTCTTATCTCTTGTAGCTAGCTGTACTAGACTTGTTGCTTCAAGTTTACTTTTCTTCAAATGACATATATCAACTAGATTAGGTACAATGTAACTATTGCTAGCTCTTGAATCAATCAAAATAGTTATTTTTTTATTAGAAATATTACCTGATACCTCAACCATTCGGGATTTTTGGTCATCTTGCCTCCCATCTAGGGATGTATAGAGCCTTTAAACACCTCCACCTACATATCCAACACTCAAAGCCTCTTGAATGTTGTGAAAGTTATTTTTCTTATGCGGGCACTGACTGCAAAAGTGATTTTCCTTGCATACCCAACATTACACAAGTGTTATTTTCCCTGAAGGCTCTTCCCTTGACTGTCCTTGTTGATAAGAATTATTTTTTCTAAACTTTGAAGGATGGAAACCTTTCTTTCTCTGCTCCTGCTTGTTCTTCTTCATATCCTCCCAATTCTTCTGATATGGGGCCTTTATCTTATTTTGTTCATATAATTTTTTTCCTTCCAAATGGAATCCTTAAGGTTCTTTGGTCTATCATACTGGATTTTATCTCTATAAGATTCAAGAACGCCACTTAGGACCCTTTGAATATTTTCCTTCTCTTCTTTGATGAAGTCCACATAGTTCAAAAGTTCTAGAAACTTTTTATCATAGGCCTACATATTCATTCTTTCCAACTGAAGCTCAAATAATTCATCCATATTCTTGTCATAGTAGTACTCAGAGAGGTATTGTTTCTGAAAGTATTTCTTAAACTTCCTCCAATATATTTTGTCTTCTTCAATGCCTTTGAACTTAACCAGTTGATCCCACTAGATAGATGATTTAACTTGCAGATGGTATATGGATACACTTGCTTCCATATTAGGTGTATATTGATGTAACTATAATAATTTCCTAATCCTAACAACCATGCTTTGTCATCTTCTCCTTTCTCTACTTTTTCGTCAAAAGTTGGGGACTTGATTCTTCTCAACTCTCCTTCTAGTTCATCTCGAGTAAACCTCCTCTTCTTGTATCTTACTGGAGATCTTTCAGGACAACTCTCTGTCCTACTTAATGTGCACCCCTTCTTCATCTCTGAGTGATGAGGTCTCCTTGAAGAGGATCTATACCTCACATTACCTCTTCTATGACTCTTTTAAGTGGATCTTTGGATGGTATTCAATGATTTTAGATCATTCATAATCTGCTCCTAGATATGAATTATTCTTTCATTATCTTCTCTACACTTCCTCGCCGAATCCTGCAAGATTAATGGTTCAAGGATGTTCCTATTATGCCTAATTGAACTTCTTCCCTCATCAAACTCCTCTTCAGGACTATATGGTCTCTGTCCTTCCTCAAAATCCATCTCCAATATCTGACTTCCTACTGTTGAACTTGTACTTGTTGAATCTTTAGTCTTCACATGTTTGATTAAAATATTAGTTTAGTGGAAACATTGCTTTCTCAATCAATCACCGGGAGCTACAATGTGTTCATTATCAACATTCTCTTAGTAAACTACACATTGGTATAAATTCATTATCGTTGAAACTACTTTTATTATGGTTTATAATGAAACTAACTAATTTTTCTAAGTTACAATCTCCCTAACTGGAAAAGGGGGTAGAAATCCTTCCAAGATTTCTCCTTACTGGATAAACATCAATTCCATATACATACCAAGATGACAATTTAATTAACTAACTCACATGTGAAACTATATTAAGTTTCATGCTTCCAAGTTATCTAATACAAATGCATGTTTACAAGGTGATTTGAAACTTCGCAGAAGGCCCAATAGTCGCAGTGTTGAAACCTTCAACTCTGATACCACCTATAATGTCCCCAAATCTTGAGATAAGGCCAAAGGTGCTAATTTAAGTTTAAGCACAATGGATATAGATAAATTATTATTAAGTTGACTAGCCATTTACCCAAATAATTAAAACTTTTAACTCTAAAGATTGAATTATAACTAAAGTTGTAGCATTTAATTATTTAATTACGCCACTTAATTAAATAATTAATTCCGACACTCAGGTAATAATTTCCAAATTGCGAGATAAGGATTGTAATTGAAACAAGAACATGAATAATACATGATAAACATCATATTCGGTGTGAATAACTAATTTATGTACTTTTGGTTTGTTTGATAGCATAGTTTATAAATAATCAAGTATCGATGTCATTGATTATTTGCAAATTAATCTATTTTTTCAGTGTTGTTATGCGTGTGTTGTTAGTGACGATAAAAAGTAAGGAAAACAACATATCATGGAAAATACATAGGCTGCAATATACAGCCACACCGATACCATAGAAAACAAAGAACATCAGTTGCAGCTACAACTCTCAAAATCAGCTCCTAATGAATGTCCCCTACAGTCATCTCTCACTAATAAAAATCAGATTGTATGGATGCCACCATCCAACCATCGATTACTTTTACATATAGAATATATCACTCATCCTCATATCTACAACTAAGAACAAATATGTAAACAAAACATTTACAATCAAATGATAGGTGCGCTCATCTTGGCATCGGAAAACTATCGAACCAAAACAAACATATCTTCATCATCCGGAAAGATTTTTCAATGAAACGAAAGGTGTTGTTCACTGGAAACATTGTTATGGACGTAATGGAACAAGTCTTACAACACAAAAATGACCATATATGGGCGAACCATATTTTATGGTTTCACCCCTATCAATACAATAGATCCAAAATTACCATTTCTAGTTAAGAATAAGAAGAATAGAAAGCAGGTAACGAGCATAGAAACTCAATTCCATATTATATGAGATTCATCCTTCCTGAATGCATACCCTAAAATTGAATACATAAACACTCAAACAAACAATCAACCACCATTGCAACTATACCAAATAAAATAATGTAATGAAAACATAACATAAGACAAATACGTTTCTCAAAATATGGGCAACTGGCTGCAGCAAGACAAATTTCCTCCCAGCGGTAGACATTGTCAAGCCTTCCTAACTTGAATAGGTCACCCTCGATATGGGACCATGGATCTAATGGTAGAGGCTCACTTAGTCTCACAACTCTTGAAACTAACTCTTCTGAGAGCCACAATGATTCCCACTACTACTTTTATGCCTGCCTCCACTGCCTAGGGGATGTGACCTAGCTCTCCATTCCCATTTCCTAGATTCCTGTGCGAGAACCTGGAATAGTAGAGTGATATAATGGAAGAAAATGGAAACAACTAGACTCATTCTAAATATTAACACACTCTCAATACTATCAACATTACCAACACGGTTAGATAACATAAGCCACATGGTCCAAAGCTCAAGATTAACTTCAACAAGGAGAGGGCATATGAATTTATAGCACAACAAGGCCAACTCTAAACCAAAGGGATCATATTGAATTAGAGAGAGGTAAGGCTTAATATTTATCATGGATACTTAACTTGAATTAGTGGAGTGGTGTCTTAGTGAAAAGATTCCCTTTCTTGAATTAGCACCCTAAGGAGGAGTTACCAAAAACCAAGGAGTGGAGCCATGACGAGCATAAGGAGGCACAATAATGCATATGGGAGGTTCGAAAACATGAAGGAGGGTGAAATAGGTGAGATAAGGGATCCAATAGAGTCATAAATACCTTAGAAGCAAAAACATAGGATCATAAATGCATTGTGTAAGAGTGGAAGATAGAAAATAGCTTAGAACCCCTAAAACTAGGAAAAAGGGCTCATAAATGACCCAAAATACATAAATTTGAGGGAATGTCCTCCAAAGGAGGGTGCCCTGGGAAAGAGGGTCCCACTAAGGCATTCACAATATGTAATAATATTTCCATATTTTACAAAGATCAAGAATAAGTTCCGGTGTACAAGGTTTGGGTGACCATCATTATTAATGTCACCAAGGTGCAATTTATGATTTAGGATGGAAAAATTCAAGCCAACAATAAGTTACAAGGTGCTATGGATGTCCCAATTCCCCCTCACTTGTGGAATACATGGTCTCCCATACTCTTTTAGTTTCCTTTGTTGAGCCAATTTTTTATTTAATAGCAAAAACCATTAATGATAACAACAATAACAATGATTAAGATTAATATTAATGACAAAGTCCATATTTCACATTATCAAACAGGGATCACAAGTGATTAATAACACTAACATGCAAAGGAACATAATTCCACAGTTACATAAAATATCATAAGGCCATAATACAAAATAACATAAGTCATATGAATGATCATAAGTTCGAGGCTTAACAATTGGGGTATTGCAGGGATCTAAAGTCAGTTGAGAGCCTTGAGAATTGCATTCATTAGTGGTAGGTTCTTTCTCCGTCGACAGTTTGGGAATACATCAATGTCCCCTAATAGATGGATTCTTCAAGTGTTCGACCTCAACACCTCTATTCACACTTGTTGAATGCACTTGATACCTTGACACCCATTTTCATCATCAGTGGGTTGTCTCACATCTATTAACGGTATACCTCAATGACCAGTAAGCAGATGATGTTTCATCATGTTTGAATTCAAAACCCTTATTCATGTGATGGGATGTGTACGATTGGTGGTTTGTGTAGAATACCTCAAACTATGGTGGCATTACCATATATGTTACAATCTTGATCATGGCGGTACCTATGGGACTTCAATTCTCATATCATAGAAATGTACTTCATTATGTACCATATGTATTCATCTAGTATGGAGATCATATTACACTATATATTGTACGTAGCTATGACCACTTATGACATATGGTTGTTAAGCCTATTCATGGCCATTGTATGTATATGTACCTAGGACTGTTGTATATGCTTCAAATATGCAATCATGTATTTAGAGTTGTTATTGTATTATACTAACGACTAGCTAGTTCTTATGGTTGGGTCTCCACTACTCCACTTCTGGTATTATTATAATGTATTTCGGCCATCGTGTGTCTCCCTCTAACTTCACACATTAGGAGGAATTTGGTATAGAATGTTTTTCCACACCTTATGCATCATGCATTAATGGCCTTCCCTTGTCCCTATGTAGACTCACTATATACCCCTTTCTATGTTGAAATAATGTAACTTCAAAGAATATTCTACTTGTACTTCACATTATTATTTTTTCTCCTTCGGGAGATGTCACTGATGTAAAAGGTCATGTAAAAGTCATGAGGTAAACCCTCCATTATAAGTCAGGCCAATACAACCCTGAAAAGAATAATTTAATTATTATTGTGGGATTTCATAGGTAGGATAGCCCTATTAGTTAGACAGGTTGACCCAGTCGAGGAAAATTTCAATTGGGAAGATCAGTATAAATAGGGAGGTTCCCTCCCTCATTTCTACACACTCACACACACTTGTGTTGCACAAGAGAGAGAAAGGAGGGACAGAAAAGGAGGAGGACTAGTGTCTTTGGTGTTTTGGCTCTTATGCTTCGGGTTTGGTCTCTCTATCTACGAGACCTTGTTCTTTGTTCATTGCATACTAGTTATCTATATTGAGGAAGTTTTGATGGGTTTTTCCCTTTATGGTTTTCCCAGGATAAATTGTTGTGTACCTTGTGATTGTGTTTCTTTCAGTGATCCTCTTTATGTTGTTATTATGAAAATGTATTAAATGTTAATCAAGTACTTAATATATGGAAGCATAGAAAACTTAACATGGTTTTAGAGCTATCCTAAAAAGAGCAGCTTTCATGAGGTATCTCTCTCTCCTTCTCTGGACAAGAAATTTAGGGTTTTCTAATAAAGTGGATTTTTTTAGTGTAGGTGACATATGGAAGTGAGCCCCTCCTAATAGCATATTTTGGCACCAAGATCAAAGTTTTTTAGTGGACAGATCCTCGACAAAGTCAAACCCTAGTTTGTCTTGAAACCAGAATACCAAAAAACCAAAAATAGAACCAGAAACTGCAGTTCAAGATCTTGCAAGTCCAGTTTCAAAGGTTAGAATTTGGGTTCTTCATAAACTTATTGTACTATCATACTCACCTCATTCAAGCGCATATTTTGGTGAGTACAATTTTCATTTCTCATAAATTTACAATTTTTCTCATTTTCTGATCTCTGGGACAAGATGTCTCCAAGCACTAAGCTTGATGACAAGTTGGAAGGCATAGAAAACTTTTGTGTTTGGAAATACAAAATAGGACTCACTCTAGAAGAGAATTATCTTGCAAAATTTATCAAGGGATTTGTGTCAGAGCCCAAAGAAGATGAAGAAAAGGAAAAGTACAATAAAGACATTATTATAGCCAAGAGGATCATAGCTGATTCAATCAAGAATCACTGGATTCCTCAAGTATCCTCTAAGGATACACCTAAGGAAATGTTTGATTCCCTATCAGGAATGTACGAAGGAAGAAACATCAACCAAAATATGAGCTTTAAAGCCCAAATAAAAAGTAAAATTATGAGCAAAGGTGAATCTATCCATGAATACTTCACAGGGGTCTCTCACTTCAAAGAACAACTATAAGAAATTGAAGAAAAGATTGATGGAATTGAACTAGTAATGATCGCTCTCAATGGTCTTACTAGACCATGGGACTCCTTCATCCAGACAATCTGTGCAAGGAATTAAATCCTAAAATTTGATATCCTTTGGGAAGAATTTGTTCAAGAAGAAGCTAGAGTAGCTAACTGAGAAGCACTACTTAGAGATCATGGCCATGCTCTAGCTACTCATACTAGAAGAATAAAATGAAAACATCATTTCAAAAAGGAAACTCATAAGGGGTCTTATCCTCCTAAGAAGTTTCAAAATAATAAAAAGGGAGATTACAAGCAAAAATATTTCTTCACTTATCAATGTTACCATTGTGATAAGATAGGACACATTGCTAGAAATTTACCAAAAAAGAAATAATAATATAAGAGGAAGAATAACAAAAGAAATTATGCTAACTTAGCAGAAGAAGAATTAGAAGAACCTCTCGAGAAGTTAGAAAAATAAGATGTTGAAGAATATATTCTCTAGAAGATGTATCTGTCACTAGAAGGTGGCTTGTATGAACTGAGAGGTCACTCAAAAGCAGCCTTTATCCATGATCAAGATCTTCCTATGCACTTATGGGTTGAAAAATCAAGGATAACAATATATGTCCAAAACAAAATACCCCATAGTGCACTTAGATTGAAGACCCCTAAAGAAATTTTCACAGGCAAGAAACTAGAGGTAAGTCACCTAATGATATTTAGTTGTCCAATGTTTGTTGATATACCAAAGAGAAAAGAACCAAGTTGGATCCTTCCAAAAAGAAATGAATATTTGTTGGGTATTCTCAGGTCTCCAAGGCCTTCATAATCTATATACCAGCTTATCATCATATGGAAATTAGTAGGGATGTAACCTTTTATGAAGATGCAGCTCTCAAGACATTGAGAAAGTGCCAACCTAAAGAAACATATGAAGAAATTGTAGCTCCCAGAGCAGCAGAACCAATGAAAGAGGTTTCACCTTCTCATGATTATGAGATTTTGGAAGAACATGATATGTTGGAGCCCCAAGAACCTCCCCACATGAATATCTCCCACAAGAGAAAGGAAACTTGGTCTCGTGAGATTATTCAAGAATCAGAAAGGTATGGTGCTCCATAAGGCTCCACAAGGCTCCTAGTTATGTGGCTTTGATGTTTGATCTTGTAGACAAAGAACCTACTTGTTTTGAATTAGTTGTTCAAAATAAAGAATGGGTATAATTTATGATGGAATAATACCAATCCATAATGAACATTGATGTATGGGAAATAGTTCCCAAGCTAGAAGGAAAAAGTGTGGTATCTTCCAAATGGATCTACTAGATAAAACATTCAGTCAATGGAATTATTAAGAAGTACCAAGCCAGATTTGTGGCCCGTGGATTATCTCAAAAGGAAGGAATCGATTATGAAGAGACATTTTCTCCTGTAGTAAGGTACACTTCTATAGAACCATGATGGCACTAGCATCACATAATGGAAGTTACACCGAATGGATGTGAAAATAGCCTTCCTAAATGTTGTCATTGAAGAATAAGTGTACATAAAATATCCATATGGTTTTGAAGTCAAAGACAGAAGAACACATGTTTGTAAATTGAAGAAGGACCTGTATAGACTAAAGAAATCTCCAAGAGCTTGGTATGGAAGAATCGATAGTTTTCTAATGAGATTTGTATTTACCAAAAGTAAGGTCGATCCTAACCTTTACTTCAAGGTTATGGATTATGAACCTGTCATATTATTTTTGTATGTGGATGAATTATTCCTAACAAGTAATGAGAATCAAATCTCAAAGTGTAAGAAGAAGATTGTTGCAGAATTCAAGATGAAATACCTTGGATTGATGCATGATTTTCTAGGTCTTGAGGTATGGCAAAGCCTAGAAGGAATATTCCTTAACCAAGGGAAGTATACAGTGGAAATCATGAAAAGGCTTGACATGTTGGAATGTAAATCCATGGCCACACCCATGGATACACACTTGAATTTGTTGGCTGATGCTTCGTCAGAATTAGTGGATTTGACACTATAAAGACATATCATTGGTTCATTGATGTATCTGATGAATACATGACCAGATACATGCTTTGTTGTGAAAAATTTGAGTAAGTATCTAGTTGAGCCCAGACATGTTCACTTGGTAGCTGAAAGCGTGTGATGAGGTACCTAAAAGGTCAGATAGACTATGGTCTCATTTATACTAGAGATCATGACTTCACACTGCATGGTTATTTAGATTAAGATTGGGTAGGAAGTGTCTCAGATAGAAAGAGCACTTCAGGAGGATGTTTCATTCTGGGGTCAACCATGATCTCATGGCCAATTAGCAGGAAGAATTCTAGTGTTTCTCTCAACACTACAAAAGCGGAATATATTGCAGCTTGGTCCGCCAATTTTGAAGCTTGGTTTTGTTCATAAAGACTTCCCTCGAAATGAGGAGTAGTATTGATACTATGGAATCCTGATGACAGCATGTAGCTCAGTTGCTATTAATCATCCTTAGACTTGATCCCATCATTCCAAAAGGAAGGATTGTCTTAAATGTTTAACTTGATGGACTTGATCCCATAATTCCGAAAGGAGGGATCGTCCAAGATGTAGATGTTGGGATTTATCATCTTTAGACTTGATCCCATAATTCTGAAAGGAAGGTTCGTCTTAACTGTTGATGTGGATTGGATTGATCTCGTACTTCTGAAAGGAAGGATCATCCAAGACATTGGTACTAATCATCTTAGTCTTGATCCCATAATTTTTAAAGGAAGGATTGTCTTAAATGTTGATGCGGAAGGACTAATCATCCTTGGACTTAATCCTGTAATTCTGAAAGGAAGGATAGTCTTGAATGTTGATTTGGAAGGAATAATCATCCTTATACTTAACCCGCAATTCTGAAAGGAATAATCGTCTTAAATAATTATGTGAAAGGACTAATCATCCTTGAACTTGGTCCCGTAATTCCAAAAGGAAGGATCATCTTAAATGTTGATGTGGAAGGACTAATCATCCTTAGAATTGATTCCATAATTCTGGAAGGAAGGATCATCGAAAAATTTGATGTGGAAGGACTAATCATCCTTAGAATTGGTCATGTAATTCTGAAAGGAAGGATAGTATTAAATACTGATGAGTAATTGACTTGATCCCATAATTCTAAAAGGAAGGATCATCCAGAATGTTAATAGTGGACTTGATCCCATAATTCTGAAAGGAAGGATGGTCCATAATGTTGGTATTGGACTTGATCACATAATTTTGAAAGGAAGGATCGTCTAGAATGTTAGTAGTGGACTTGATCCCGTAATTCTGAAAAGAAGGATCATCTAGGATGTCAGTGGTGGAATTGATCCCGTAATTCTAAAAGGAAGGATCATCCTGTGTATGTATTTGTTAATTGTGATTAGTATTGGTAGCTATGCAAAGATGTGATACTGTAAATCCAAAATGAAGGATTGTATGAGTACCACAGATGTGTTGTCTATGATCCCATATTTCTGAAATGAAGGATCATGTTGGTTGTTGGTATACCTATCCTAGATGATGTTGCTCCAGCCTTGAGTTGTTGATGATGATGTCACATGTTGTTGTTGTTATTCCGTCTTTATGTTGATGAGACAGCCTTGTGTTTTTATTGTTGTTGTTATTCCATCTTTATGCTAATGAGCCAGCCTCGTGTTGTCATTTTTGTTGTTATTCCAGCCTTATGTTGATGAGCCAACCTCATGTTTTAGATTCTAGTGATGTATCATTTTTTATGCAAATGATGATGTTCCATACTGCAAATGATGATGCCCCAGTCCCATGCTGCAAATGATGATTCAGTTCCATGTTGCATATGATGATGTTCCAATAGATGATGATGATACTCCAGCTCCATGCAGCAGATGATGCTCTAGTTCCATGTTGTAGATGATGATGCTCCATCTCCATGTTGTTGATAATGTTCCTGCAGATGATGATGCCCCAGTTCCATACTGCAGATGATGATACTTCAGCTCTATACTGAATATGTTGATGATGATACTTTAGCTCTGTATTGAAGATGTTGATGATGATACTTCAGCTCTTTACTGAAGATGTTGATGATGATACTTCAGCTCTTTACTGAAGATGTTGACACTCTAGATATGTGTTGAAAATGATGTTGTTCAAAACTTCTGATGATCTATAGATGTACCAGACAATGTTCCAAAACATGATGTTCATGATGCCTCTTCTCTCTCCTTCTGATGATGTTGTGTCAAGCCACACTAGTTGTTTTTGTTGTCAGTATAATACCCTTCTTGTTAAGGGGGAGTGTTGAAATAATGTAACTTCAAAGAATATTCTACTTTTACTTCACATTATTATTATTCCTCGTTCGGGAGATGTCACTTATGTAAAAGGTCATGTAAAGTCATGAGGTAAAGCCTCCATTATAAGTTGGGTCAATAGCACCCTGAAAATAATAATATAATTATTATTATGGGATTTCCTAGGTAGGTCGGCCCTATTAGCTAGATAGGTCATCCTAGTTAGGGAAAATGCAGTTGGGAAGATCAGTATAAATAGGGAGGTTCTCTTTCTCATTTGTACACACACTTGTGTTGTGCAAGAGAGAGAAAGAAGGAGGGATAGAGAAGGAGGAGGACTAGTGCCTTTGGTGTTTTGGCTCTTATGATTTTGGTTTGGTATCTCTATCTATGAGACCTTCACAACAGGATTTGAACCCAAAATCCGACAACATCTGACGAAAAGTAATTTTTTTTCAGATTACAATGATAAAAAGTATTGTTTTGTCAGATATGTTGTGTTTTCTTACAGAGTCATCAAAAATCCGACACCCGTGTTGTCGGATTTGTGACCATACTGTCGTCGGTTAAGAGACTATACTGTCGTCGGATTTGCGAGTCTTAATCGTCGAATATCTGACGAGTTTAACCTATTTTTTTGCAATAGTATCAACAATTTTTTGCAACAGTAACTAGGTTAATAGCGTCGGAGATTTGACAACAGTTAAATTTGAAAATATATAAATTACAGAAACATTCCGACATGTTTTCTATAGAACCGACAAACGGTTTGCAGAAATTATTTATTCCTCGACGGAAGCTTTGAGGAATTGTTTTATTTTTTTACGGACGGTTTGCGGAATTATTTTATTTTTCGACGGACTATTTGCAGAAATCATTTTATTCTTCGACAGACAGTTTGCGGAATTTTTTTAATTCTTCAACAAACCACCGTTCGCAAAAATAGTGATGTGTGGACCTTGATTTTTTAATATTTTCGATAGTATTCATTCATGAATTTTGTGACAAAATGTCAAATAGAAATATTATTGATCCAAATGAACAAAATCGACAATTGCTTTCTAGATTGTGGGATGCAGCGAAAAGAAGGGGTGATGGGAAATTTTATTATCCATGTAGTCAATGCAAGGGCTTTAAGAGGAGAAAAATATTGATCACAACAGACACAAGACATTGTAGGGAACATGGACATGCTGAGGGGGGAATGAATATCGTCTATTTGTAAGTTTAGCATTATAAAGTTTTTTATATTCTTTGCTTTGGTAAACGTATGTATTATTTTAATATTTCCTATATTAACTTATATCTATTGATGTATTCATGTAATTATAAAGGAAATACATCCTACGGCATATCGTCTAGAGGAAGTGCTTTTAGAACAAGTAACAGAGGAACATGGAGCTATGCTTAATGGAGAACAAGTGAATGATCATATTGAAGAAGATGATCATACTGATAACGTAGTTGAAGATGATGGTACAAATACATTGATCCATGATTCATTTAATGTTATAATGGATGATGATGATCATGATGATCATGAAAATATTGATGACTTTGATGATGTTCATGATATACCTCTTCTTGAGAAGGCATACGATCCCCTTTATGAAGGCTCCAAAACAAATCTTCTCTCTGCTATATTTTTGATAATGAACTTGAAGGTTATGAATGATCTTTCAAACATATCAATCACATGGAGGCTAAGTTATGTAAAATAATCCATCACATATATATGATCTTGATAAAGTTTATCTTTATTCCTCTAATAATTGTATTGTTATAATTCAAATTAATACGAATGAAGTGTGTTTCGTTAATATTATTTATATATTATATTAACTCTATTTTTATTTTTATTTGATGTAGCTGGATAGTTGAATCTGTGTTACCACCATCATATATTTTACCTTGCACATATCAATATTTGTCTTCCATCATGAAAGACATTGGAATGCATTATGAAGCAATTCATGCATGCCCTGATGACCATGTTATATATTATAATCAGCATGAATTTGCAACAGAATGTCTGGAATGTCATATAAGTAGATATCGAACAGATAAAGTAACAAAAAAGGTGCCTCACAAGGTTCTTCATTATATTCCCATCATTCCACATTTGCAACAACTATCCAGGGTGCAATAAAATAGTGTAATTATGGATTACCATGCAAGGAACAGAATTCAAGATGATGTTATTCAAATGCATGTAGATGGTTCTGCATTTAGAGATATGGAGTAAAAGTGACCTCACTTTAAAGAAGAACCACGTAATCTTAGGATTTCTTTGGCAGCAGATGGCATTAATCCTTTTGCACATATGAGATCCATTTACATGGTGTCTCCTATTTTTGTTATCAATAATAGCATTCCTCCATGGTTGTCAATAAAGAGGGAGCACATAATGTTGTCGATGATTATTCCAGGTATATTGTGTCTACAACTGTTTTATTTTTAATGTAGTTGTGGCATCTCATTTGTCGTATTTTGTTTCCTAATGTCATATATATATTTTATTTTACTCTTGTGCATGGTTTATATATCTTAATGGTTCTCATAATTATATATTTTATATGTACTACAAATCAATCAAGTAATTTCCAAGTCAAATATATGAAGGTATATATCAAAACTCTTATAGACGAGCTACTGAATTTATGGAATGGAATCAGTATGTATGACATATCTAGACCAATACGACAAAGGAAATTTCAATTCCATGTAATGGTTGTATGGACAATACATGATGCCCCAGGGTTAACCCATTTTTGTGGTTTTTGTTATTAAGTTCCACTTTAATTGCATTTAATTATATGAAGTAGTTAATGTATTTTATATATAATTATAATAGACATAGATATTCCATATCTATATATTGTAGGTCTTCAGACAAAGGGAAAATTTGCATGTACAGTCTGTGGTCCTAAGATCAAATGTCGTTGCTCAAAAATATTAAAGGAGGTGTTTGATGAGTATAGGCACTTCCTCTCTAAGAATAATAGGTATATAACAACCAAAAAAAAAAAATCAATGGGAAGCAAGAGACTGCATTAAAACCACGGAGAATGACACCTCACCTTTGGAAGATGCAATATAATAGAAATCTTCAAGCTGGTGCATATGGAACATCGTATATGAATTGTTATGTAATTTTTTTACTGTGTTGTTTACTGTAGTGGACATAATTGATTTCTGTAATTTATTTACAAACTAATATTCATGATGTCCGTTGTGATCATGAAGGAATTAATGGGCTTCCATCAAGAATGAAAAGTTATCCTATACAATTCAGTAGGTTTCCCTACTATGAGCACCTACAAATCACTCATTTGTTTGATACAACGCATATCGGAAAGAATGTGAATGAAACATTATGGAGACTATTGGAGATAAGGAGCGAGAAAGATAAAATTGTGAAATTTTACAAAGACATTCAAGAAGGAAACCATGCAATGAAAGACGTCATTCAATTTCATATCACCGGAGACCACATTAATATAAACTCAATTCCATGGATGTTTACGGAGCAACAAAGTAATGTTGTAAAAGAAGTCATGCGGAAAATAAAATTTCCCACTGGATTTTGTGTGAACATGAAAAATATCATAACAAAGAAAGGTGATTTTGCAGGGGTCAAAATGCATGATTGACATGTCTTCATGAAGGTAATTATTATTGTTCTCTATATAATTATTGTTTTTTTAAATTCCATTGCATATTGTTGTTATTTTGTTTGTCTACTCTTTGTTTAAAAAATGTTGTGGTTTGTATATTGTTACAGTATGTTCTACCTCTCTGTCTCCCAGAAAACTTCGACAACAATGTCAAACAAGTTATATATAATCTTGGGAAATACATGGGGTAAGTAGCAATTTTTTGCATGTGCTTAGTGTTTGTTTAATGTATTGTAGAACTTATATTTGATTTTTGTGCACTAATGTAATGTAATGTAATATAATGTTTTTTTTGTTAATATCGTCATTGGTTTGCATCACTTGTAGATTGTTGTCATCTAAAAAAATCCATAAAGAATATATAAAGTATTGGAGGAGAGAAATTCCTCGTCTCATGTGTGAAATGCAGAAGCATCTACTTTCGGCATTTTTCAATGCATAGGAACACTACCTCATACACCAAGTTGAGGAGATTGATTTGTGTGGACCTATGCACTCAATGTCCATGTGGATGGTTAAGAGGCATTT
>LPNX010562430.1:388776-391276 GCA_001517045.1 Pseudotsuga menziesii | reverse complement strand
GGCCCAATTGTGCATGAAAATACTTGACCTAGGCCCATGATAACTTATGATTCCCTAAATTGGTTCCATAACCTTCCAACCCCATATGGAAATTGCTACTTATAATATCAACTTAGTTCAAACCCCTAAACCTTCCTAATCTTTTGGCATTAACCATACATATATTCATTTATGGTACTGGCACTGTCAATACACCAGTCACATAAATAGACAATTGTTTTAGGTATAAAACCCATTATATCATTATAATCAAACCCGTAAAACCTAATTAATGTTATGATTTTGTATTACTTAGATACCCTAAGGGATAATCACTGTTCTCTTACACCTTAAGGTCATTCATTTTCCTATTTAGACATGTTTATTAGTCTTTTTAAATCCTATAATTAGAATATTGAACTTCCTTTATCTTTATAAACCTTAATTTTTTCGATAGACACTTGGGTTAGCTACCAAGAATACTCATTGTCTACAACAAATTTCAGGTGATTTCTTTGCTTTATTCTCTTTTTGTTTCCAACATTAGGGTTTCTAGCTAATTGAAGGAATGGTCACCATATTAGGGTTTAATATTAATTTCAATAATTAATTTAATTTTTTTAACTTGAAACCATGCAACTACAATAGCTAGATTATTGGCCATACTTTTAATGTTTGTTAAAATTAAACAATACATTCGTCCTACTTTTAACCTTTATTAAAAAAATTGGTTGAAAAAATATAAAACCACAACCATCATACTTTCAATGTTCATTGTTTATGACTCATGGTCGTTGCTAGAGAATTGTCGCTGGAGGATTCTGTATTGCGGAAGCATTACAGTAAAATAGACTCGCTTTCTTTTAGTTGGGGTCCATTCTCTGTCTGGCATTATTGTTTTTGTTTTCCTGGACAGATTTTTATAATTGTTTTCCACCAACTTGGGGTTGATTCACAATTCTCTACTTGGAAGAGGAGGTCGAGGTCCCATAGGTTTCAAAGGAGGTCAGAAGCAAAGGAGGTCGAGGTCCCATAGGTTTCAAAGGAGGTCAGAAGCAAAGGAGGTCGAGGTCCCATAGGTTTCAAAGGAGGTCGAGGTCGCAGATGAAGCGAACCTCGCCAAGAATATCCACAGAGGACTAAATTCCTCCCAAACCGGTAAGTCCCCTTCCATTTACCCTCATATTGCTTAGTAAATGCCTTTGTTGTTGGAACCTCCATCTGGGACCAAATCTATGCTTTCGAGGGGGTTTTCCATCCACCAAACGAAATGATTCCTTGTCCCCCTCATTGAAAACAAAATCGAAGATGCTACTTTCTTTCACGCTCCTTGCATTGGGATGAGCATTATAGTTATGTGTCCAATCTGCAACCCTTCCAATCCTCTCATTTTTAGAGAAAGGAGCATAGGGCACATTCTGGATTTGGTTTTATAGTATAACAAAGCCCTCTGGAGGACACCAACCATTTGGATTGTCTACAACATTTGGGACTTTCAATTGTAGTTGCACTGTTCCAACCATGTTTTTAGATATCCAGAAGACACCAAACACAAATGCAATGTTAGAAGACCTTGAAAGTTTATTATTGTTGTTTTAGGGTAGAACTGGCTAAACATTAAAACTCCCACATGGAGGTACAAACCTCAACCTATCGAAACCTATGTAATTTATGTAATTTATATCTAAACCAAATGAAATCCCATGAAAATGTAACCCTTTAAGTTCTTGAAAATCGATGTCTTATGTCTCCAATTGACTTGGCATTTAGTGGGTCTAGGAATCTCACTGTCTAGTGTCATCACACAAGATTACTACTACAAGGAACCATCACACAAGCTGCCCATGGGACCTAATTAATAATATGTAGGTCATAATGTTTGTCCCATGGGAAATTCAATAAAATTTATAATTGTGTCAACATGATGCCATAGGATGGTGTTTTTATGGAAAATAGCTCATGCAAGTTAATTCAACATGATGGTTATGATTGACATAGGAACAAAATATACACATTAGTAGGGGAATGCACCTCAATCTCATGAGATCCCTAACCATTGATATGAAATAGATTGATGACATGGAATCAATTTGTAGTAACAAATTATCCTTTCGTCCATTTAAAGTAAATCACATGACATTGGTCCTTGTGGGTCTAGGCCATCATGGTTTCCTCCGAGAGTTAGCAACTCTAAATATGGTTAAGGGACTAGATTTGGATTCATAAATGAAGGAGATCATCATTGTCTTGTAGATCAAATCCCTGAACTATTATCCATTTATACCATATCGATTCACATACAAAAATCATCAAAAACTCACTTTAAAATCAAGCACATCACATTCATGCTTGTAATTAAACAGTTGTATATATAATTAGATAATAATATGGCATAAAGTCTATATTGGTCATCAAAAGGCATGAATTTTTCACATTAAGATGTAAGTTTCAAATGTAAATATATAATATAGTATGGGCTATAAAATACACAATTGGAGGTCCATCAAAGAATACAAAGAAT
>LPNX010562430.1:292833-388565 GCA_001517045.1 Pseudotsuga menziesii | reverse complement strand
TAACCCATGGATACTTTCCCACAATAGTGGATAGTGTTTATACACTTCATATCAGTCCCACTCACTTTTTCCTGGCCAAATTCGGGGTTGGCTTCAACACTAACACTCGGGCAAAGTTGGTGGCTCTCTGGTCACTTCTGTATTTTGCAACCTCTCTGGGTTTATCCTCTCTCATGGTATGGGGGGACTCACAAGTAGTGATAAATTGGGAAAATACAAAGGTTGTTCTAAATATGTTAGATTTGGTTCACTGGTGTGAACATATTGTAGCATTAAAATCCTCTTTTCTCTCTTTAAAGTTCTCTCATATTTACAGAGAACACAATTTGAATGTTGATTATTTATCCAAAGAAGCTCTTTTCCTCGATATAGGGATTATATAATATTTTGAAATTTTAGATGGAGAGATGATTAGGAGCGATACTATCTAGTTGTTTGACGGATGAGTATGCCACACATCCTGGCTCTTCTCATATTTCATGTAAATATTGAGTTTTTTATGGTATGAGCTTATTTATGGATGCATTTTCTTATCTTTTTGGCATCACTTTGTTTAGTTGGAAGGGTCTCCACTTGCCCCTCAAAAGCTTCTTTGGATAAATTGACAGGACCCTCATTGTTTTCTCTATTTATGAGATGAGATCTCTATCGATCAAAAGATTGGATTTTTCTTTGACAAGCTAGGGCCTATCTCCCCAAGTACTTCTCTAATGGTCATAGTCTTGACTGCTATATCTCGATATTTTGTGTCTTGAGCATGGTATTGTTACCTTTGATTCGTAATTGAATATCAAGGAACTTTATTTTTCTTCTTGAAAAAAATCCTAGTTGAGCGACCCCTCAAGGATTATTGTAAGTTCAGTATATATGTATGTGAAACAAACAAATTTAAAGTGAATTTTTTTCATTTCAAATTACTAATATTTAAAAAAAAACATTTAAAGAAAAAGAAGTTTTTAACTATGTTTTTACAAGGTACAAATAGTAATTAATGGTTATTAGTTAATGAGTTAGAGGTTAGTAGGTTTGAAATAAAATTAGAGGGTTTAGTGCAAAAGTGAGGTTGAGGTTGTTTTCACGCCGATATTTGTGCAAAAGTTCCCAAAATCTCTACAACAAGCTGGCTTTTTGTTGTAACTATGAACAGAATGTTGGTTCAGTATACAAAACTCGCAGAGAATTCTTTGTTCATGCAAGCTCTGAGTTTTGGTCCTTTCCTCATTGTTATGCTGCCCATAATACACCAAAATCACCTTTCAATGCTCGTGTCCTCAAAATTGCCTCAAAATTTACCCCCTAGATACCCATGCAAATAGCTTTTATTTTGGTCTGTATTTGGTTTTCGTTTTTTAAAGTATTAGAGGAATTTGGAGTATTTTTGTATTGCATGACATATAAAGAAAACATAGAAATTAGGACAACACAAATTGATCAATTTACTGTGTTAGTAGGTTAGTGTGTTAGTCTTCAAATGGTTAATGGGTTAGAAGGTTATCAATTTAGTAATTAGAGAGTTAGCAGTTCAACGATTAGTATTTTATTTGGTCCAATGATTAGTATGTTATTTGCTTATTGGGTTAGTCACTAAATAATTTAGTGATATCTTTACTCACTCCGGGATAATCTATCACCATTATGAGCAAGCTATTCCCCATGCTTTGAATGAGCTGGAGACTAAGAAACAGACTGACTTTTCAGAGCATGTTAATGGAATAAAGGAAGGTTCATTTCCCTATCAAAAATACAGAATTGAAAGCAAAACCAACACCTATTTGTTCATGCAAGATTGAATGGAATAGTGAACCTAAACCAATTCATGCACAGGTTTCCTTTAATTTTTACTTTGAAGTATATTATCTTCTCTCTCTTTCCTCTTAGGAAATAGAGCATTTAATTGTTTGCTACTCCATGATGCTTTCTAATTTCCAATTCATTAATTAAATGATTTGTTATTATTTAAATAAGTTTAAAATTTGTTATTTCTTACTGGTTTGCATGCATCCTGTTGGCAATTTTTGTGGGTATGAGGTTGGAACTAGGGATTCCATTTTGAAGATCAAGGTGTCATGGTGCATCAAATATAAATTTCTGAATGATCTCAAATCTGCACAACCTTCATCTTCAAGATCCTCAGTCAGAGGTTCTTTTTTATTCCAAGTAATCATCTTAGGGAAAAGTTCAAACCATTGGGTACTCACCTCAATTTGAGGATGGTACCCAAGGTAAACCCTAGATTCTTCAGGAAACAATGTGAAGCCACCAACAGTGCTCAAATCTGTCACAACAATAAAATTATTATGCGATCAACATGTCACTTACGAGAATAGAACCTAAGTGGGGAGGATAACACTCGATCCCATCACTACTTGGGCTAGAATTAATTGACATTTAGAGGCTCTTCTAGGTTTTGTGATTACATGTGACTCAACACGATCATCTTGTTCATTCTCCTCATACACACAACATTGTTTTTGTATTATTCCCATTTCTTAGAAAGAACCTAAGTGGGGAGGATAACACTCCATCCTAGCACCACTTGGATCGTTTTGAGCAAGAAAATATGCACTCTAAATGAAGTCTAGGTAATTTTCCTTCTTGGATCCCAACCTATTTCTCTTCACTAAATGACTAAAAGTGTAAGTGCTCTAACTATTCCCATAGGATGAGGAATTGGTTACTTGTGTAGAGTAATCATCTGGAAAATGTTTATAACTGTAAAGCATGCACAACATGAAGGCATCACATATCAAACAAGTCCTTGTTATTATGGCTATCATCCAAATATTTAGATGAGCCAACTACACATTGTCAACATGAAAATTGAGGAAAGTTAGTTCTTGAATTTGTTAGCTTTTGGGGTTACTCGAAAATTGTTTACACTATGCTTGGGGTGCTTCATGTGATGTGGAGTGTATGGTGTGATGCTTATACTTGGTTGTATATTAGTGTACATGCACATTAGAGATAGCTTACTCATTCCTAAGGTTGAAAGCTCGTCCAAATAGATTCAGGGAACCTCAAGTTTGAGGTGAAGTTTCTGAATTTGCATTAAGAAACAACTCTCAAAATTTATGCATGGTATTAAATATGATTTTACTAGGATTGTTGTCTTGGTGAAGAGGAGTTAGGTGTTTCAGTTGTTCAATACCTGGGAGAGGTGCTTGATCTATTATAGGTTGGGTGTGAACTACTATTGTTCTTTGGAAGAAGTGTTTGGACCCTAGAAAGTTTTCCCTACTTGATTTGATTATTGATTTTTCTTTGAGGTTGCTTTAGATTTGTAGGGATTATTACTTTGGGTCGGAAAATTTGATCACTCACATTGTAGAGAAGAATACTGGAAACCAGATATATGATGTTTTGGGTGTATTATACCAGAGTGTGATTGTCCCTAGGAAGTTGTTCTTGAGAAACAAGATTTCAACCTTTTGTATGAGTGACTAGTCTTGATTTTCCTAAAATACTGAGTGTGCAATAAAAATCTAATATCTGGAAATACCATCACAAACTAGAAGGATAATCAGCAATTGCATACCTCAATTTTTCGTCGTTTTACTTCAAAAATCCGTTCCTTTTCTTCCTCCTGGATAAAAATATATACGAGTGTTAGGATTCAGGAACATAGCTTTTAAAACATAATATTAATATGAAGGAGACTTCGTCCAATTTCAAATATCTATGTAGTGAAATTTGTCGTCGGATATCCATTAAATATGACATATATGCTATACTACCGACGAATTCAATTCATGGGTTATATGACTTTAGCCATGTCTATAGGGAGCACAATATGAGTGCAGACTGTTTATCCAAGGAAGCATTGAATATGAAGGCTTGCCTCCTCTCCTTCTCGTAACTTTTAGAAGGAGAAATCATTGAGGAAGGCATGATACAGCTCTTTTAAGAGCTTTTTGATTTATGTGGAATAGTATTTTTTGGTTCTTTCGACTATGGGATACATTAGCATCTTTCTTGTTTTAGTTGGGGATATAGATTTTGTTTCATCCCCCAGGGGTGTGTGTTCTCCACCCTCGATGCCTCCTTGGATAAGTTGTTTGGGATCCTTATGTTCTCCATGTGGTATCTCTACTTCATTCATCTTGGGACTGTGGGTTCCATCCCTCCCCTTGGGAAATTTTTTGATACTTATGATCTCCATTCGTGTCTGGAATGACTTATTGTCTAGACTATGTACAAGTTACCTTTGATTCACTATTGAATATCAAGAAACGCCTCTTTTACTTCTAACAAAAAGTTAAAAAATCTTAGCAAATGATTTTATTATATATATTAAAATGATGAAACTGGGTCTTTAATATTTTTGGTGAGGAAACAAAATAAATTAAAAAAAGGTACACCTACAAATTTTGTAAAAAACGTAGTTTGTATTTTGAGATAAATTGGTTGAAGCATTTGCTATGGAACCACTTGATATCTATCTCGTGTTAAAGGACTATGTAATGAACCGTTATACTAGGGAATTATTGATATTATTCACGATAATTATATCACTATTATTTCATGCTTATAAGTCTATCCAAATTTTTGTTGGTATTTTGCTTTTATTTGCCAAGTTTTGTCCGGCCATGGTGCAGGTAGAACCAAACAGGTATTTTTCAAACATGTCTTCCTTGAGTGAGGGGAGTTTAGGAAGGATAGAGGAAAGTGAGACATCCAATAGGTCTACCAGGGCTAGATCAACTAGATGTTAGAAGATCAGAATAAAATTCAACAAACGCATGGAATTTGTTCTCGCGGGAGGGGGTTCATGTTCCTATGATGATGAGATAATATGAGACATCAAGGTGCCCTTAAGGTACAAACATATAGTTAAACAATGGGTATCTAGGGATCTTCCTCAATTCAACATTGATTTTTGTGTGAAAGAAAGGATATATAGATCAATTGCACCGTCGTCACTACATGGATTGGGGTTGTTTTGCATGGATGGTATAAAGGTCGGTTACGACAAATGTACAGAATTGATGGAGTATGTTGGACCCTCTTAAAACTACAATAATTGGATGCGCCTAGTCCAATAAACACGAAGTATGTGTAGATATGGGTTGTCATCAAATTATTTACAACTGAAAGACAAAGATCAAAATAATGGAGCAACGTTGTACATTGACAGAAGGCCAAAGAAGGCTAGGAATATTGCGGGATTTATAAACAAAACACAACCAGGGTCTACACTTAAGCAACCCAAATGCATATTTGAGGGGCGTGAAGGAAACCGTGTCTTTGTATGTGCCATTAAAGGAATAGTTGTTAGGGAAGAGTTGTTTATTAATTACAATTTGAATCGAGTAGATACAAACACAGTTAGTATGGATGTGGTACATCCAAGAATTTACCCAACATTTTATAAATTATTTTAACATCTTTAGGATTGTTCATTAGCAAATAATTTTTTTTTTATTAAATTTCCTATGTTAACTTCGCAGGTAGGTGATTGGGGGCGCATCACCCTAGCAGCTGGTGAGAGTAGTACACCATCTGCGAGGCAACAGGTATACGTCAAAATGTTATGTTATTAAATTGTTTTAGTGAGTATTTTGGTTTCGTTAGGTAATTTTTAGTATTTTTTTGATGCAGGGTTATGTCAGGGGAACCTCCCTCACAATAGATGTTACTAGACCTGCCTTGAGGCGGTAGGTATACATCGATATTGCCATTGTAAAAATTGAATATGTACAAATGGTTCTGTTGTTATGTTTTTCCAATAGTATATTTGTTTCGTTTATATAATATTATCTATATTTCATGCAGAGCGTTGATCAGGGAAGCCACCCAGTTGTTGATCAGACCACTGCAGCCTCAGGGAAACAGGTAAACTTGGATGTAATTCTACATTTTAAATACTTCAAAATTGTACACATATATAACATGTAGCATAATGTTTATTTTGTTATGTATTTTTTCATTTTTATGATTGCGTTCATTATGATAATGTTTCCTACTTTTTTTGCAGCTGGATAATCGGGGAAAGTCCTCAGTTATTGATCAGACCACATCGTCTTATAGGCATCAGGTAAACCTAGATGTAATTCTAGGAATCTATCATGATAGATAATTTTTGTTAATATAATATTTTTCTTAGACAATTGCTTCAACAATTAAGCAATGTTTTATATATTTTTGTTGCAGATAAATGATTCGGATTATGAAATAGGAACACAACAATCCATAGATTCTGATGTCAACGAGTTGTTGAATGATCCTGCCATTGGTTCTTCTATAGATGCAGTGAAGTTTCTACAAAAGACATTGAAAAAAATTCATGCGAATATGATTTGTCTACTATTCATAGTTTCGCAGACAAATGAGGTCAAAGCAAAGGTTCAAGTGTTGATGCAGAGATCTCAGGCCTTGAAAGTAAGTTGCGGAATCATAATATGAATTCATCTAGAACTTTATAGTTTTTTTATTTTATATGATAGTGAACTTATAATTGAATGGTTTTTATTTACAAGATTTTCTGCAACCACACACTGGTGGTGAAGGTGGTATTGGGCCCAGTGATAAAACCACTCCACGTACACCACATACTGCACCCATGTTTTTTACTGAACAGTTGGCAACACATTCCGCGACACCCCTGAGGCCAACAAAGTGTGTAGTCACTGCTGACCGACGCACACCAAATCGTGAGAAGAAGGGGTGGAGGCAGAGACTGATACTAATGTTGATGTTGAAGCAGCATTTCATGAATCTTCCAATGTCACTAGCACGGGTTCAATAGTGACAACATTTTTGGTGAACAAGGAAATTGTTCCAATAAAGATAGAGAAGATTCCAAGTAATTGTAGATTGTTCAATTTAGTTTTTATAATTTGATTGTAATATACTGATAAAAAAAATTAAACTAATGATGCCATGATTGTTTTGTAGGAAATGATGTATTTTATAAAAATTTAAATGATTTGAACTTGGAGATATTTGGTCCCACCATCCGCACAAGGTGGGACAGACAGACAAAATATTTAAAGGATGAGCTGACTAATCGGTTGGTTGGGTTGTTCGGAAAAGATACCTTCGATACGGCGAAGGTCATAAAGAAGCTTGGACAACATATGAAGATTGTATGAGACCAATATAGGGTTCACCTAGAAAATAACCCTAGGTATGAATGCCCTCTGATGATTCAATCAAGGGAGTGGAAATACCTAGTGGAAGATAGAAAAGAGAGGGCTCTGAGAAAAGCAGGAAAGATACTACCAGGAACAGGGAGGTATGCAATACATTCGACAATGTAATGGTAAGCCATATTATTATTAATTTTTATATCTAATTTGGAACATATAATGTAATTCAACACTTGATTAGGTTTTTAGACTCATCAAAGGCCATAAAGGCAAGACTGGATAAAATTGGTCAACACAAGCTTGGGCCTGGTGGTTATTCGAATTTGGTGGCATGATTTGTAAGTATCGAAAACCCGATACTGCATCCAAATAATAAATAGAAAATTATTTTCATTTTAATCTAGCACAAAATGTAAAATTAATGACGTTATGCAAATATGCAGGACGACCGATTCAAACAAGTATCCACTCAGGAAGAATTGAAGCTTGGATTCCAACACGGCTTTGAATCTATTGTTGAACGCTGAAAAAAGCTTGTTTGGGCATACACGGTCTTTTGGTGCTTCATCTAGTGCACAGGTATATAAAAACTATATATTTTAATGAAAAATTATTAATTATCATGCAATCTATTTGTTATAAACAATTAACATAAAATATTTATTATGTTTTGAGCAGGAAAGTGATGATCCCGTTAATGTCGATGATGTACACCAACCAGTCGAAGATCATGCTTTGATTCCTGGTAATGAATTTATTAATATGCTATTGTTTTGTCTAGATAATTGCAGATCATGAACATTAATTGTGCTTCTACATATTTCAACTGCAAAGCATGTAGATGCAGGTAACATTGTACAGGTTAAGCCTGGAAAAGATAATGAAGAACATGGTGTGCCCATGCTAGGTAAAAAAACACCTTTGTAATGTTTTTTTAAATGAATTACTTGTAATTATAAAAACAAAAATAAATTAATGCAACATTTTGACATTATTGCAGCAATTCCGAGCCCCTTGCGGCAAGATCAATGTGGCAAGCAATCTACTAGGGATACCGAACAACAAATTCCAGAAGATGTGCTTCTTGCTCATTATGTAAAGAGAAGAAAAGTAAAAAATAAGTGACTCAAGAAATTTTGAGTAATTTTTTTTTATAACACAACTTTGTGCATGGTTTTTTCCGCTATTTAATGAATGAATGCTTTAATGAATGCTTTAATGAATGGTTTACAAAATGGTTTTATCCGCTATTGAATGAATGAATGGTTTAATGAATGACTTAATGAATTTTTTCATCTATTGAATGAATGAATGGTTTAATGGAATTTTTTTCGACTATTGAATAAATGAATTTTCACTAAATTTTTATTTGCAAGTAGATGCATTGGGTTTGGGGAATTGAGAGTGATGTGAGGGGGCTGAGGGGCCATAAGAGATTCCACCTTCATGTGGTTGGTCATGTTTAGAAGAGAGTATTAAATTATTCTCGAAACAGAGAGGAGATCAATGAATGGTAAGGAATTATACCTTAAAAACTGTTATTTCTATAATTGTAGTGTTTAAATTTTATTATTGTTATTTGATTAATCCATTGGAACTTGTTATAGATAGCCTTGGGAAACATTTTCATATTTCAGAGGCAAAATTGGCGTTTTGATGTGATTGATGGCCTTATAAATAGTGTCGTGGTTCTCCGTGTTTCCTCATGTGATCTCTTATTACCAATTATAGGTTGCTTGAATATTATTGTAATTTACATTGTTAAATTAAAAAATTTCATCAACCGTAAAATGTTCATTATTATTGTTGTTTGTATTCATTGAGACAAACTACTCAAACTGTATTGTTGTCAGTTTTGAATGGTTTTCATTGTAACACAATCCTTGTCAAAATAATAGATATGTTTTTTACATCTAATTAGATTGCATATACAAACCTAGGGTTTCCCAAGATCTGGTTATTCTTTCAGATAAAGATCCTAAGTGAATTAAATTAGAAAAACTAACACATATTTGGCTTGTAGGCGAGTTACCCCTTTTCCATGGTCAAAACAATTTTCCAATTATATGTTATCTATATAATTAGGGTAGTTAGGAGGGATGAACTAAGGAGATGTAGATATGGCAAAAAAAACACACATTCAACAAACAATAAGTGACTTATCAAAATATGCGAAAGCATCCATACTAATAGGTGTCTTGTTAAAATATGATGTGGCATGTTTATGGGCAGAGTGAAATTCTAACTATCACCCAAGTGAAATTTTAAAAATAGAATGTGAAAAGGGTGAACACCGGAGGAGATTACAAGGGACAAGTAGTCGGTATATGTTATCTATAGAGAATGCTTAAATTTATTATGAGATCCTAATGATACCAATTCAACATCCATCGACTCTCTATTCTTATCACTTGTCTCTATCTAAAATCAACTCAATAATATTAAAAGTCCCAATCTGTTATGTTGTGATGTTAAAAGGTTGTGCAGAAAGGGACAGTGGGTTTTCATTGATCTATTAAGCCCCTCTATATGTGGGGGTGTTGAATGAATTTTAATACATATGGGTTTTTTTCAAAGGGAATTTTGGTTATGATTGTCCTTTGGAACTGAATTGGGCAGGGCTCCAAAACTCCATTTTGGGGTGGAAGTCAATCCATTACCACATGTGTAAGCACTAGAACCATGTATGGGGTCTATTTCATAGGTTGAAATGAGATACTTATTTGGATCAATAGCACATTGTGTATCTACATTAGAAAGGCAAAAGAAGTATGTAACTTTGTATGTTTAGATTGGTGTTTTTAATTTAGGTGGTGGTTTCTTAGGGGACAATGAAACCTGGAGACTGTAATATGATTATTTTCTGAATGCAGGGGGATTTCAAAGTGTTCTACTTCCAGCTTATAAGTTCTAGGTCAATTTTTATTCCAAGTCTAAGTATGGTATTATCGCTACAAGAAATCTTCAACAAGATTAAGATACCCATGGTAAGTTAGCATCAAACTACAAATGGATGTGTATTAAATATGTAGATTTCATAATGGGAATTATATTGACATCAACCATTTCAAATGCATTATTTGACTATTATTTATGATATAGTTATTTACTTGATCATGGAATGTTTTGATTTTTGCACGCAGTAACAACAAATTATTGTGTGTTGTAGCACATTGAAATAAGCAAACTAGTGAAAGGAAGAACACTAGACAATCTTGAGTTTACTCAATGGATGAAACAATACTATGATTCTACAAATGTTGGAAAACTTTCCCTAAGGTATGATCTCATGCGGTGTTTGTGTTGTGTTTAGTTTCACATTCTCTATTATGGTAGGTAACAGATATTATGTAGAGGGTATTTTTTTCATTTCCAGACAAATTTTAGCCATTGTTTAACCAAAGGAACCTTGATATCTATATCCTTAGCCTAAGGTGATCTCATGTGGCGTTTGTATTATGTTTTAGTTTTCTAATCTTGGTGCAAAATCTTCTGTTCATATTTTGTATGTTGGTAGGAAATTGATATTATGTGCAAATTGTCAAATAAAATAGCACTATGATAAAGTCATATGCCCCAAAGAGAAAGGAAGGGAATATCCCTCTTCTTGTTGATATTTTTCTTATAAATCCAAACCTGCAAACCTAACCATTGAGAAATCTCCTACATATCTGAAGTGCAATAGGACATAATACAGAAAGGTGCATAATATTTTCCTCACAATTTCTATATAGGATATAATAGCTAGGTCTCTCAATGCACCATTTTTTTAGAAAATCCTATGTAAACACTGTGTCATTCATTCTAGCCACATATGTATAAGATATTTTTTAAGGGATTTAATCTTTTATAACTTAGACTACTACCACTTAGGATCTTGTTGTGTCCTAATTCTTAGAAAACTATAAACCCGGCGATCTATATATCTCCCCCCAATCTTATTCAAACACTATCTTAGCTTATCAGTGTCATCATTAATTTTGATATGACCTTTCTTAGTTCCTCCTTGGCTAAATTCATAATAAGGAGTTGATCCCCCAAACACATATGAAATAGTTTCCCTTTTAAAGAAACCTTCCTTCTGGACAAGAGGAAATAGGAACCTATTTTTATTAAACTTTCTTCCTATGAATTAGAATTCTATTAAAGACATGGCATGCTTAAGAGTATATTGTCTAGAAAACTTCCCCTTCTCCAACTATAAAAATGACAATAAATCTAAAGATAACGGTAGTAGAGTTAAAGAGAATTACATTATAGTAAGTGACATGAACAATACATAACAAGGTTAAATAAACCAACACGGCAAAGAACATTTCATTGTTCCATCGCAAAAGTCAATAAATATGAATTAGTCAATTCACTTGTGAATTGGCTGAGTACCGATAGATCATATTGATATCATAAAGGTGTGTCCTCAGTAGGTACATGTTGAAACAAAGAAACCATGGGAAAGGATTTGAAAATCACGAGTTTGGAATAATTCACATCGATCAATGAATAAATTTAGGAAGATAATCAATAGTTGAGGTAGAAGTTGTAGTAGTTAGAGAAGAAGATTGGATACTCGTAGTGTGAACTCTATTTCTAATATTTATTATCTTTATTATGAGATATTTGAGAGTGGAACCCATGTGCAACGTTCATTCATTTCCACTTAATATTAAATATTTTTTAACATGGGAAATATCAGAATCTGAGGGTATGTTAGAGAAAACTATAGTTGAAGAAAATGTTTTTTACAAAACTAGAAGAATACAAGGCAACTATGAAGTCAATAGGAGATGCTCAAGCTCAAGAAATTTTTGAATGTGTTGTTGATTGTTTGGTTTCAGAGAGATGTGTAACATTTCAAGATTGTTTATCTTGAGTGAGAGGAATTTAAATTCTTTGCATAGTGTATATTTGTTCCAACTTACATCTTGTCTTCAATTCATTTCAAAGTTGTTTTTTGAACTTGATTGGGTTTTGATCATCTTAACAATTTTCATTTTGGAATTGACATGGGTTTGAGGAATATTTTTTAGGTTGCGTGAAGTATATTAATTACACATTCCCTAAGAATTCAATGACAAGTTGATGTGTACCATTCTGGTTTTCTATAAATCATTTTCCAAATGCCTTAGAGTTTAATTCCAATGATCCTAATCACGTGTTGTTAATTGTTGCAAAATCAGTTTTATTATCTAATACATATGCCATTCCAATTCCCAAATGGGATTCTAATTCAAAGTATTTAGCAAAGGCATTTGATATAATACATATTTTAGTTTTGAAGCCAAAGAAAGTGGTGAAGATTGTGATAGAAGATAAGGATACAAATATGAATCCTTTGACAATTAATGGTACTGCAGTGATTGATAACCTAATTAGGATGCTAGAAAGTGTATTTAAAAATATAAATGTTGTACTGACATATTTCCCATGATGTCCAAATACTTCTTGAAGATACTCTTAGTTATTCCATTGAAAACATCAACATATATGTACCTTGAATTCCCTTTATTGACCAGTGCACCAAAATGAATAATATCATAGTCAACTATAGTCAAGAAAAATATTTAGATTCTCATACATTTGTCACTACCTTCTAGGTTGTCATATTCTTTTGACATATTATCAAGGTCCTAAGAGAGACATAAATGAGAGAATCAATATCCTCACCTAGCTAGTAGTTAATACTTGAGAATAAGAGATAGGAAATAAATGTATGATTGATATGTGAATTAGGAAGAAATGTGTTGAATTATAGTTTACCAAGAAGAATGAGAAATTGTCCATCTATTTGATACATATCATCATTAAACATAGAAATAAGTTGTTATTTCTTGGATAGTTCAACATATGATGGATTCAAGTTGGTCCCAAAATCACTCTAGTTGCCTTCATTTGTTCCCACATATAAATATTAGAGTTTCTACCTATATAGATTCACCCTATGCCAAGCATGCATGTCATATCCTCATAAACATAGGTGTTATATTAAGGATTATTTTCCTTTAGAATTGGCACCTCTACAAATCCGTATCCCTTCTAATTCCTTGCATGGTATCCCTTGATCTGCTGGTAAAAACACCCCATTGGTCATATCCTAAGGTATAGATCCATATTGCCTGTAAACACTAGTGTTTTCATATATCCTCTCTACTTCAGGTAATCCAACTCAATGATATTTGCTCCATGGAGAAAACATGTTTCCTTATAATGGGCATTGCCAAAATTAGTCAAATGTAAAAGAATAATCATGGCCAACCTATGCCCTACTCAAATCTATTAAGAACAAAAACAACTTCTCCATTTTTATTTTCTCCCCCCCAAACCAAATCATTAAAGTTAACTATGTAAGGAAACTTTGATCACAATGCCCCTTATCCATTTCGTACTAGGAATGGAATTGCTTGGTGATTATAGTACTCTCATCTAAATTCATTATGCTAGACTTTAACATTGCATTTGTGTCTGGAATAGTGGCACAAGAAAATATGGCACCCACAGAAAGGGTTTTTTTTTTATAAATTTATACAGGGTCGTCGGTTTTCCAACGTATTTGGACTGGCATCTGTCATCGGATATCCATCCAATCCCACGACTCTACTATACTACCAATGCATTAGTCATTGGCTATCTGACTAGAAGGAAGTTCACAGTTGTCGGATTTCTGACCTTTAAGTGGTGAATGAGGTCATCGGATATCCATCAATTTTGACAACTCTGCTACACTACTAACGCCTTTAGTACGTCGGTTCTCCGAACGATATTAAGAAGATTCGTTAGATTCCATAATGGAATTAGTCATTGGATATTTGAAAAATATGAAGGAGTGGTGGTCAATAGTCCGATGGGTATGAAGTGCCATTTGACGTTGGTTCTGCGACAAAGGGGTGTCGAAAATATGACGAGGTTATTTTCTTTTTCAGAATTGACGCGAAATTCCACCGATCATTTAAAAGAAAGCAAATTGTCAAATTGTCGACATCAGTATGACAAAAATCAGACATCTAGGTCGTCGAAATTTGTGGTCAAATTCACTTGTGCTTGTTCTTTGGTCATTGCATACCGGTAATCTATATTGAGGAAGTTTTGTTGGGTTTTTCCCTTTAGGGTTTTCCTAGGATAAATTTTTGTGTACCTTGTGATTGTGTTCTTTCAGTGATCCTCTTTGTGTTGTTATTATGAAAATGTGTTAAATGCTAATCAAGCTAGGACTTAAGCTATGACAACATAGAAAACTTAACATGCTCATTATATTCCTGATGCTTCAACGAAACCCTTAAAATGTCATTTTTGAAGATACAAATGAGTGAATAGTTATGCAGCTCATGTATACACATCTTGCACCATTAAAGCCTGTGTATATTGGGTTTGTGCTCAAGATCAAAAATATTTCGGATTTCCCATGCCAAGTCACAGTGGTAATGGTACTTGACCTTCCATATGCTGAAGAATACTTTGATTCGACCCTCCATTTCTCATTTGAGGGTTATATATTGATCCATTGAAAAGCATTGAAGGAGGAGAAACTTTGAGAGTAAGGAAAATATAGCTAAATTTGTCCCCATTTCCATATGCTTGAGTCTGCATCCCTTGGTCCTTGTTTGAGTGAACCATTTATGTTCATATCCCAAGCTCTCTTTATCTTGTGAAGGAGGAACCCAATTACTCCTTGAGATAGTGATCTTGTCTTGTATGGAGGATTGAAGTGGTGGAGGCCCAGGTGGAGGAACTTTGTTTCTCAGTTCTGACAAGTTGCCAACATAGGTTGTCACTTTGCACTTTTGTTTTTGAATTAATAGAAATATTCTTTTCTCATCCAATTTCATGTGCAAATGTTTATTTAAATTTCCATTGCCATATTTTCTTTATGCATGTTGAATGGATTATGCTACTTTAAATTCTAACATTTGATATATTTTATATGCTTGGACACATTTGTTGTTGAGGACAACTTGTAGGTGACAAGCATTTGATCGTGAGCTTAACGGTGGTATTCTTCGAACTTTCGGTTGAGTTACGAACTCTATCTCTTAGTTGTTAGTATTTTTCATTTATCTAACATTTTTTAGAATGGAATTGATTTCTTGTGTCATTATGTCTATTGTGGTATACCCCATGCCATAGGAAAATTTTCTTCGTAACAACTTTATGTGACAACATCTCCCCCATACTGGGTTGTAGAGCTCCTTGCTACTCTCGGTGCAAAAACTTAAATAACTATGGCATGCATGTCAAAAATAACTATTTTACTTCATATTTAATGAATGTATGCAACTTTTGCCTATTTGTTGGATTTAAGTGTTATCTCTTACAACATGATTCCAAATTGGAATAGTTGGCCCCTAGAACGTTATAATAGAAAATATATTGGATTACATATTGTTAAGTTAATAACAGAAAATAAGTTAAATATTAGTTTTAGGTAAATAACTATTTTACTTCATAATTAATAATTAATGAAACTTTTGCCTATTTGCAGGATTGGTGTGTTATCATTTACAACACAATACCAAATTGGAATAGTTCACACCTGGATTATTATAATGGAAAATATATTGGATTACATATTTTAAGTAAATAATAGAACAATGAGTTAGACATTAGTTTTGTAATAATTGCATATTAATCAATAATTGAATAAATAACTAGGTATAATTAGGTAAAAGAAAAGATATATGCATCGCATACACATATGTGCATATGTTATATATTAATCCATGTATTTAGATGAAGATTTGCACTACAATCTAATATACCTCTAATTTGAAATCGATGCATTAGGGAAATCCAATATAATCTACTAGTATTGTTAAGATGCATTGATTTCAGTGATATTACATTTTGCATCATATCATTCTTGCATTACTTTGATTTCATGAATGTTTTTCTTAGTATTGTTGAGATGCATTGCTTAAGCTAAGGTACATTATGGTGTATTGATCTATGTCTTTAAATGGAGATTGCATTATCATCTAACATTCTCTAATTTAAATATGTGCATTGGAAAATGCAATACGATTCAATAGTATTGTTAAGATGCATTTATTCCAATGATCTTACATTGTGTCTGATATTATTTAATTAAATAGTCACAACTGTAATCTGATTTAGATATGGTATAGTTAGCCAAGAAGATAAAATCACCACAGTTAAATAGTTGACCCTAATCTAATCTAGTTACCACAGTTAGTTGAGTAGATAGAATCGGAGTCACCATAATTAAATAGTTGAAACCCTAATCTAATTTAGTTAGTGTTTTGACTATATGTTAGCATATATTATTATAATGTGGTAATTCAGTAGTCAAATTTTGTACATGAAATATCTATACTTGAATTAATTGTCGCTCAGTATCTTTGCGCTATACAAATTCAAAAAGAATCTAAAGAACTAGCTACACTTGTAGATAGAATCACCATAGGCATAGTCTAAGTAACATAAACAACACTCAACATCTAGGATTTAATGCTATCATCAAGTCATTGTTGGAGCCAAAAACCCCATGGTTGATCCATTCATTTGATCCAAAGCTTTCCATCCACCCAATATGTAAATTTTGTAGTGCCCCGTTTGGACATTGACTTTGACTTTGACCTTGACTTCAACAGTATTATTTGAGGGAATCTGGTTTCTGATGGCTCAGTTATGTGTGATTTCAAACCATATGTTTATCATGTTATTATTTGAGGGCATTCATTTGGATGACTCTGCTATATGTTAAACTGATATTTTTACTATTGAAGGAAGTTGCTTGAGAACTATTTATTATGTGACTATGTTATGATGATGATCAATATGGAGTTATTCTGATGATTTAGATGTTAATCAACTATTTAAATGAAATTGCGCAATCATGATTGAATCGTTTTAAATGTGAAATTAATAAATGCACATGATTATGTTTTGGATAGCATTTACTCTGATGTATCATCAAGTGTGACAAGAAAGGTAGGTACATGTGACGCAATGATGGTGGAAATACCTCGAGGATTCCAAACTAAGTCGAGTATCATTGACAGTTGATGTCAATCTAGTATTTATGTTCTATCATATTTTTTTCCTTAAAAGATTTGATGCACAGGATGTTCATGTGTAACTAATGGATTATGATTGTCAATCGATCCACATCAAGTAACGGAGATGAATCAAGATATGATGTAAGTCTAGCATTTCCTGCGTGACTAGTTGGGAAAGAGAAAGCGAGGGTATTTATCATATTATGCATGTTGAAATGAGGGTGGACCACATATTTGGTCCCTCATGAGGCACATTACTGGGGGGCGTGCAGTAAGGATACAACCTTATTCCCCAGGAACCACTAGTCCCTCAACAGGGTCAATGAACTGAGTGGACAATCTCTCAAACATCATACCAAATCCCCAACAAGGGGGAGTATCTGAAGGGATTGCACAGAGCATGGAACCCTTGGCATCCCTGTCACAACGAGAATATGACAGTTAATCAAAGAAAATAATCATTAAATTTAAATATTAATGGGGCAATAAGAATATTCCTAGAAGTATTTTAGAAATGAATTTAGTTAATTTTGATGTGAATGAGATCCCAAGTTAATTAAATTTAATCATGGATTTATGAAAAATACAAGTGAGTAAACCAACAGATAGTTAACTGAAAATTAAAATATTAAAGAAATATTGAAGAGGAAATCTAGGAAAACTCAACTAAAAGTAAGTTTTAGTTAAAAATAAAACATATTGAAAAGATGACAAAACTAAGACTAGGTTGGTGAACATGAATTTAAAAAAATTAACTCAAAAATGGATGCATGAAGGCGTGAGGGTTTCTCGGAAAAGGTTAAAAGGAATGGAGAGGGCATAAATATCTTATATTTTACTAATGTTGGACAGGAGAGTCTCTATCGCATTGTAAGGTAATTATTTTGGGTGTGGTTCACTTTTATACAAGAAGGGTTGGGATCCTCATAGCATTAACCTACATACCGCAGTTCCTTTGGCTAGAATTCTATTTGTAAACCCCGTTGTGGATCAAGGTTCCTAGGGGAAGGAGAGTACCAATGGGTATGGTAGGGGGAAAACCGGTGGATCAATATTTATTGGAAATTAATAGAAGAACTTTGCAGTAGATCTTCAACAAGATTCTAAAATCTTTGGACAAATCATGCGGTCTTAGGTACTCCACATCGAAGATTTACAGGTTTGTCATTTCAATTTTTTAATTTCCTTAAATTATGTAGATATGTGTGAATCTAGAAAATTTGAATGCAGTTGAATGTGATTATGTTTAATGATTTTTGAAAAAAAATTATTGGTTCAAATCGGATATGTTTAAGTGGGAATCCCTAGAGCGGCACTACACATTTTGTATGACATCATTCAATTCTAAACATTTTATATAATATCATTAAGTTAAATATTTGAAACCCCAATCTGATTCAATTTCCATAATTAGCCTAGTAGATAGAATCACCACCGTAAAATGCTAAAAAACCTAATTTGATTCGGTTACACTAGGGGACATCTATGATCTATTGATCTATTTCTTTAGATGGAGGTTTGCATTATGATCTAACATCCCAGCTCTAATTTTAAATATTTGCATTGGGAAATGCAATATGATCTAACAATATTGTTAAGTTGCATTAATTTTAGTGATATTACATTTCATATGATCTCATTCGGTTAAATAATAAAAACCCTGATCTAGTTGAGTTGCCACATTTAGTTGAGTAGATAGAATCACCACAATTATCTGAGTAGAATGAAATCTATGATCTATTTACCAAGTCATTGTTGGAGCCAAAAAAACATGTGGTTAATCCATCTGTTATGGCCATTTTGTATGATATTATTCAATTAAATAATCATAACACTAATTTGATTCAGTTACCATAGTCAATGAAGTAGATAGAATCACAACAATTAAATAGTCAAAACCCAAATTTGATTATAGATTGGGACCTATTATTTTAATATGAGAAATAGGTAATCTAATTTTGTTGCAGTGCTTTGATTTTAGGAATGTTCTTTCTTATTATTGTTAAGATGCATTACTTACAGTAATGGGAATCTATGATCTATTGATCTATGTATCTAAATGAGATTTGAATTATGATTTAACATCCCTCTAATTTTCCCCATATGTAGGTGACACCATGACAGCCACATCTCAGGGCCTAGCTAACAAGGCACATAATCATGCCCCGTCCACACCTCCCTGACATCGTGCCATCATCCTCCATGCATTGGTCTCCTTCCTCACCGATGGTTGCACTCTTTAACTCATCCATGGTACGTGTCGACCCTGCAGTTGTAGGGGAGTACGACTGTAACATCCCCGACCCTCCAACCGGCGAGGAGGACGCTACGATACATCAAATCATCCAGGCATCTAGCCCCATGAACATGGACATACATACATATACTGCTGAAGCATGATACTTAAAACATAAAAACATTTTACGAAGCATAATCATTCATATACACAACGGAAGCAAAACATATCAATCAGCATTCATGCATATACATATCAGCATTTAACATGTATATCATCATTCATCAACGGTAAATATGATTGCAGTCACATGTTAGGAAAGAATACTTATCTTATAAAGGACTTGTTCCGCAACCAGCTACGTCACTGCAACGTTCCACCCAACCATAGGCCCGCGTGCTCCTTAATCTCTCGGCAACGCTGCCACCCCCAAGCCGGGCATGATTCCCCAAGGAATAAGGAACCAACAGGCTTACACATAGCCAAGGATAACAACACCACAATGGTACACAGTTCAGCCAAGCCAACACAGTTGGGTTTATCAGGTGAACAACAGATCAATCAAGCCAACAAAGTTGGGTTTATCAAGCCATCCAGGAGCTGGGAAAGGATAAATGCTAAGCTAGTGAGCTCATTGAAGAGCTACAGACACCAACACCAGAACCAGCTTGGCTTCTAGAACACCCACACACACCCAACACAAGGAAATCAATCCCTTCTCTGCAACACAGTCCCTTAGACACTGATCTCCCTTCTAGTGCTATTCAAGGGTTGTGGAGAAGAAATCCAGCTCAGTAGTTTTGTCTATGTGGTTCTCAACCCACCAGGTTTATCAAGCATCTCAGGCCCTCATTCACCACTCTAATGCAGTCTGAGGACAAAACCACTGCATGCAAGAAGCCAAACAGCTATTCAGGCTTTTATAGGGGAAAAACACAGTCGACCAAAACATAGAAACTCACAGCAGTTCTTCAAGTGGTACCACCACAAAAAGGGAAAACACAGTCAAGAAAATCGTGGCAAATAGCATCCCACAACAACTATAAACCCACAGCATTCGATCCTCAAGGTAATCGCTAGAGAAATTTACATAGTCTAGAAAATGGGAAAAAAACAAAACTCCCAAACTATGCGGGATGGAAAAAGACACAACTAAAAAAAATGTGGAAGAAATATTACGGTCACGACCCAGCAATAGAGTAGCAGTATTCATCTCATGATCCCTCATGAAGGTTGGAACAATACACAGTCCAACAATGTGTGGAGGAAAACAATCGATTCTCTGCATGGATGGGAGAAACACAACTACAGAGTTGAAATCACATGAGAGAGGGAAGGAGAACCCCAACACAATGGATGGTAATCCCTTTTATCTTATCCCATGTGAGAGGAGATGAATAGACTCACAATCAGCATAGTGGGTAGACCATCCGCTACCCAGAAGGCACGTCGTGGAGAGTGAGTGCAGGCGTGAGCATGGTGGTGGTTTTCCTGCCAGCCAATCGTTGTCCCTACTCACAAAAAAAAACTAAGGTGGTGGTTTAAGGAGACAAAAAGAGAGTGGTGACACATGGCTTTTCCCCCATGACCCAATGTTCAACATTCCCCTTCCTTATCCTTTGGAATCATGCCCCTTCTCAATTTAGTTGCAGTGAACATAGTTGGTTGGGTTATTTAATTAAAATGCACAATTACAAGATGTCACAATTTAATATATGTCGTATGTCCCGATATACCATCGGTGACCATTCCAATCCAAAACATAACATAACCAAATCGATGGTGGGGCCTTTGCCTTTAGCTCCTCACCATGACTATTTGCAATATATGTATCATGTATATTTAATGCTTTGGGGTAAAAACTGGGGTGTTACATTCCCCTCCCCCTTGAATAGCACTGTCCTCAGTGCTTTACAAAATTTGAACAAAATGCCACACTGGTACCGCCTCAGTGTTCCACAGAATTGAACAAAAATGGATGTGCCAATCGCATGGCATCCTCCAGCTCCCACGTAACCTCTTCAGGTCTGTAATGCTCCCATTGCACTTTTACCTACCCTATGACTCAGTTCTGGAGCATTGTGACCTTCCTGTTGAGGATGCACATTGGCTTGATTTGGAACTCTCCCTCGGGTTCCACCTGAATCACATCCCAATTTATCACATGGTTAGGATCATGTACATGTTTCTTAAGCAAAGAAACATGAAAAACATTATGAGCTCTAGTACTAGCAGGAAATCCAAGTCTATATGCAACAGGCCCTATTATTTCAATCACTTCAAACGACCCACAATATCTAGGTGACAGCTTGGCACAACTTCCAAGCTTCAAGGAACTCTTCTTTTATTTCACTCTGAGGTAAACATGATCCCCAACAATGAACTCTCTATTCATCCTATGCTTATCTGCATAGCTTTTCTGTCGGTCCTGTGTTGCTTTCAGATTTTGCCTAATCTTTACAACCTCTTGCTCCATTTCCTTGAGCAATTCTGGTCCAAGCACAACTCTATTCACTGGGTTATCCCAAGTCTCTAGTGTCCTACACCTTCTTCCATACAAAGCTTCATACGGACTAATCCCCAAGGATGCTTGATGTCCATTGTTATAAGCAAACTCTACCAAGTGTAAGTAATCTTCCCACTTGGTTGGTTTGTCCATCACATACATGCAAAGCATATCTTCAAGCACCTGATTAAATCTCTCTGTCTTCCCATATGTCTAAGGATGGCAGGCAGTGCTGAAGTTTAACTTTGTACCCAAATCTGCAAACAATCCCTTCCAAAAATTGGAAGTGAACTTGACATCTCTGTCAGAAACTATTGCCTTCGGCAATCCATGCAATTTAAAAATATCCTTCATGAAAATCTTTTCAATATCACCAGTTTTATGTATAGACTTCACTGGTATAAAATGTGCTTCTTTTGTCAACTTTTCTACCACAACCATGATGGAATCATGTTGTCTCCAAGTCATCGGTAATCCCGTAATAAAATCCATGGAAATAACTTCCCATTTCCACTCCAGAACTGGCAAAGGCTGCAACAAACCTGTTGGATGTTGATGCTCAACCTTTACCTGTTGACATTTCATGCACCTTGAAATGTATTCAGCCATGTCCTTTTTCATACCTGGCCAAAAGTACTGCCTTCTAGCTATAGCAATTGTCTTCTGATATCCTGTGTGACCAGAATATGGAGATTGATGGATTTCATCCATAACAACTCTCCTCAACTCGGCTACATTCGGAATATAAATTCTTCCTTTATAAGTAAGAAGTCCATCTTCTTCCAATTTATATCCCTCATACTTCTTCTCAAGACTTTGCTGCTGCAATTTGTCTTTTACCTGCTCATACAACTCATCTCCGGCAACATGATTAACAATTTGCTGCCTCAAATCTGATTGGAAAATACTAAGAGATGCCACATGCATTTCCTGTACTTTCCTACTGAGCACATCAGCTACCTTATTTTCTTTCCCTTTTATGTGTTTTATTTCGAAATCAAACTCACATAAAAATTCCAGCCATCTCGCTTTCCTAGCATTCAGAGTAGGTTGATCAAACAAATACTTCAGTCCACAGTGATCTGTTCTGAGTTCAAATCTTCTACCCATCAAGTAATGTCTCCACATATTGAGAGCATGTACTATGGCGGCAAGCTCTAGATCATGAGTGGCATAGTTTTTCTCATGGTCCTTTAGCTTTCTTAACTCATAAGATATCACGTGGTTGTCCTGCATAAGGACTCCTCCAGTCCTTGTCCGCATGCATCGGTACATACCACAAATTATTTCTCTGGGTCTGCAACTTTCAATATTGGTGCACTGGTGAGAATATTCTTCAACCACTGGAAACTTTCTTCACACTTTGAATTCCATTCGAACTTTATCCCCTTCTTTTGCAAAGAAGTGATGGCATATGCAACCTTGGAAAATCCTTCAATGAATCTCCTGTAGTATCCTACAAGTCCCATAAAAGATCTTACATCCATCACATTTCTTGGAGTAGGCCAATTCATAATGGCTTCAATCTTCTCAGGGTCCATAGATATACCCTCTTCTGAGATAATGTGACCCAAATACTGAATTCTATCTCGGTAGAAGTCACACTTGCTCAGTTTTGCATACAGTTGATGTTCCCTGAGCACTTGCAATGTCAGTCTCAAATGCTCTTCATGTTCTTTCTCATTCTTAGAATAAACAAGAATGTCATCAAGGAAAACAAGAACAAACTTGTCCAAATACTTACTGAAGACACTATTCATAAGGCACATAAATGTAGCTGGTGCATTGATGAGACCAAATGGTACCACTACAAACTCATAATTCCCATACCTTGTCCTGAAGACTATCTTATGAATGTCTTCATCCTTGATTCTTACCTGATGGTAACCAGATCTCAAGTCAATCTTGGAAAATACCTTGGCACCTCTCATTTGATCAAAGAGGTCATCAATCCTGGGCAACGGGTATTTATTCCTCACAGTAACCTTGTTCATCTGTCTGAAATCAATACATAACCTGAGTGTACCATCTTTCTTCTTCACAAATAGAACTGGTGCTCCCCAAGGAGACACACTCGGTCAGCCATACTTCTTTTCCAACAACTCTTGCAGTTGCATCTTCAACTCTAGCATCTCCAGTGTAATCATCCTATAGGGTGTCCTAGACACTGGTGCCCCTCCTGGCACAAGTTCAATGGTGAAATCAGTGTCCCTCTTTGGAGGAAGCCCTAGAATCTCATCAGGAAACACATCCTTGAATTCCTATAACACCTGATAGTCCTCCAACCTAGGAGTCTTGTCTTCGGTTGGTTCTAGAATATGAGCTGCATACAGCTAGCAACCTTTCCTACAGAACTTCTTCAACTACATTGCTGAAACATGTCTTACTGAAATTACCTTTAGAATACCTTTCACAACTACTGGGTTTCCTTCTTCATCCATGCATTCAAAATTCTTGTTATAACAGTCAAGCTTCACTCTGTGAGCTTCTAACCAATCCATTCCAATGAGAACATCATAGGAACCAAGCGGTAGAACATTCAGATCTACACAAGTGATCAATCCATTCATAACCAATGGACACTTCTCTACCACTTCACTGACCTTTCTCTTAGTCCCAGTGGCTAGCTGAACTAACCAAGATTTTCTATGCTTTACCTTCTTAAAAGCACAAATCTCCACTACCCTAGGAGTGATATAACTATGAGTAGAACCAGGGTCAATCAAAATAGAAAGAGATTGTTCAACAATATTACCTGTAACTTCAACTACAGTTGACTGATGATCTGCCTGGCAGTCCTCTAGTGCTGCATAAATTCTAGGGACTACCCTTGCTACTTGACCCACTATTTCTGCTTACTAAATGTTATAAGCCAGCCTTGCACTTTCATTCTCAAGTGGACAATATCTATGCAAGTGAGGTCCTTCACATTTCCAACATTTGATTGGACCTTTATTCTGATGTGGCTCTTTAGGTTTTCCACCTGTCACTCCAACTGGATAACTCACAACTTGGGATGGTTGCTTTTGTTGATTCTTGAATCTAGAAGGTTTGAAACCTTTCCTCCTTTGGTCAAACTTCTCGTTCTTCTTGTCCTTCCATGCCATATGGTAATCAGGTTTACCTTTGCTTTGCTCATAGCAATACTCAGCCTTCCTTATCGCTTCTTCAAGAGTTCTCAGCTCATAGAACTCAATTCTATTTTTGTAGGCTTGAGGAAACCCACTTAGAAACCGCTGGACCTTCACTTTTTCATCTCTGATGTATCAGGAATATCTCAACAATTCCAAAAACTTATTTGTGTATTCATCCATGGTCTGTTGTCCCAATCTCATCTCATGGAAGTCCTTGATCTTGTCATCATAATACCTGTCGGAAAGGTATTTCTGCCTGAAATGCTTCTTGAACTACTTCCACTTCATTTTCCTTTCACTAATCTTCTTTACTTGCTTGAAGTGTTCCCACCAAATGGATTCCGTTCCATTCAGATTGAATATGGCAACTCTTGCCTTCATGTTTCCTGAATAATCCTGCACTTGAAAGTACTTCTTTATCCCAAGAAGCCAAGCTTCGGCCTCTTGTCCAGTCTTTATCTCACCATCAAATGTAGGAGGCTTAGCTTTCCTAAATTCATCTTGAGAGCGATCCCTATGGTTCCTTCTTCTTTTCCTTTTATGAGAAGATGAACTTGTATCTCCACTAGATTATTCAGAGTCAGAGGATCCACTGGAAGTCCTTCTCCTTCTCCTAGTGCTGCTCTTATTTCCTTCTGGCCTTGATGTACCCCGTCTAGAATCTATCTTTTTCTGCAAGTCTGTCAAACTCTGCAATATGGCAGCATTCAACTGATTTTGTTCTTCATGGGCTTTAACCAAGCTTCTCATGGTGGCTGCAACCTCGGACGGTGTCCCCTGGAATCTCCTTCCATTAGACTCTATGTCATCATTTCCATTACGGACATTTTCTCCCATGGCATCTTCTGCTCGCTCGTAAGAATCCCGAGCATCATACCCATCAAGGGTTCTCATGACTGAATCACCTCTTGCTTTACCACACTGTTCTTTCTGGAGTACTACTCTTGGAAGTTGTCTATAATTCTGCAATGTGTTAGTACCAAATTGTTAGTTGCATAACATTAATATAGATCAAAACTACTTACCTTCCTCTTTTGGAAATTTATGAAACAACAATTATGCTAAAACACACAATTTCTCTCTCTTCTTTTCAGCCCTGTGACCATGGACAGTCTGCTGAAATCTGCTGAAAACCTACTGAAAGGCAGTTGAAAACTGCTTGCAAAATTACTGAGAAATTCCTTCGAAAAACCCAAATCTCCTTAGGCCCAATCGGACCTTCTCCCAACTATTTTTCCGACCCTTCGGTGGTCAAAACGCCTAGTTCATTGGTGGTCTGTTGCTTATTTCTTTCCAGCGTTTCGGTGGAAAACCAATCTAAAATTTTGATTTGCATCGATGAACAAATCGACTGTTCATCGGGTGCACAGTCATTTGAGCAGCCGCAATGGCGGAAAATGATCCTTTTACAGTTTCTGTAGGCGAACCAGTTGATCTTCCGATAGACGATGTCAACTACTGCTCATCGGATCTTCTCCTTACCAATCTTCTGGAATTTTGGCGGTTGAAACCTCTAACTTCTTCCACTGTATTGACCCGCAGTAGTCTATCATTCCGCAATGGTGGCCAACAATCTCATTATAATTTTCGCGGACCAAATCTTGTCAGCGGTCGGAGCGGCATCCTACCGTGGCATCAGACACTTAATCCTTTAGGCGTCCCCAACGATGGTTTCCACAAGTCCTAACTCTTCCGCAGTGTTGGTACTCCCGAGCACATGCCACCGTAGTATGTTATCGAAACTTGGAACCATTATACATTTAAACACCTTGGCATCGGTGGTTGGAGAGACTAGTGCCTCGGCAGAATAGTTATCAAGGCTTCCTCAACGACGGCCCATGATCTCCCTATGTCTTCCACGGCCACAAGCCCATCGGCGCTCAGAAGCACTAGCTGTTGGGGCGTCGGAGGGATAGTTGACTAAGCAGCCACAACGACAGGTCACCTTCATTGAACTTTTCCCGAACGGTGATCCGATCCACTAACATTTCCCGATGGCTGATGATCTCATGCCTTAGAGAAAATTTTGAATTTTCTTCTCGCCTTATCTTCCGCAGCATCAGCTCTTCCATCTTCTATTCATCGCCGATGTCAATGACTATTCTCCTTCGATCGCCAATAATCTTGTTCCTTAGAAAACTTTCAGAAATTATGTGCCATCGACGATCGGAGGCTCTACCCGTCGGGCGCTTATTTGTCTAGCCTTCTGCAACACCGGGCGCTCGATCAACTATTTTCCGCTAACGTCCATTGATGGTCTCATCAACTAACTTTCGCCGATGATTTCAACACTTAAACAAAATTTTGAAACTTTCTTCTTCTGTCGGTGGTCGGAACCACTACGTGTCGGTGTTTTAGTCCACACGACAGCCGCAACGACGGACTGTCAAACATCTAAGCATCGGTGATCCAACTGTCTAAGCGTTTCGATGTGGCGACGGCCAAACACTTGGAAAAATTTTTGAAATTTCCTGATCTCTGTTGGGAAGAAGGAAACCTGCCTCTGCTATTTGTTCTCATGGCCCTCTGAGGCCCAAATGTTGCAACATAAGCTATGTCACTGCATCTTCACGGCCCATTCAAGCCCATACTGCAACCAGAGCTCTGATACCACACCGTAATGTCCCCGGCCCTCCAACCAGTGAAGAGGACGCTACGATACATCAAATCATCCGGGAATCTAGCCCCATGAACATGGAAATACATACATATACTACTGAAGCATGATACTTAAAACATAAAAACATTTTACAAAGCATAATCATTCATATACATAACGGAAGCAAAACATATCAATCAACATTCATGCATATACATATCATCATTTAACATGTATATCATCATTCATCAACGGTAAATATGATTGCAGTCACAAGTTAGGAAAGAATACTTATCTTATAAAGGACTTGTTCTGCAACGAGCTACGTCACTGCAACGTTCCACCCAACCATAGGCCCACGTGCTCCTTAATCTCTCAGCAACGCTGCCACCCCCGAGTCGGGCATGATTCCCCAAGGAATAAGGAACCAACAGGCTTACACATAGCCAAGGATAACAACACCACAAGGGTACACAGTTCAGCCAAGCCAACACAGTTGGGTTTATCAAGTGAACAACAGATCATCCAAGCCAACAAAGTTGGGTTTATCAGGCCATCCAAGAGCTGGGAAAGGCTAAATGCTAAGCTGGTGAACTCATTGAAGAGCTACAAACACCAACACCAGAACAGCCTGGCTTCTAAAACACCCACACACACCCAACACAAGGAAATCAGTCCCTTCTCTGCAACGCAGTCCCTCAGACCCCGATCTCCCTTCCAGTGCTATTCAGGGGTTGTGGAGAAGAAATCCATCTCAATAGTTATGTCTTGTGGTTCTCAACCCACCAGGTTTATCAAGCATCTCAGGCTCTCATTCAACACTCCAATGCAGTCCGAGGACAAAACCACTGCATGCAAGCATCCAAACAGCTATTCAAGCTTTTACGGGGGAAAAACACAGTCGACCAGAAAATAGAAACTCACAGCAGTTCTTCAAGCGGTACCACCACAAAAAGGGAAAACATAGTTAAGCAAATCGTGGCAAACAGCAGCCCACAACATCCGATCCTCAAGGTAATCGCTGGAGAAATGTACACAGTCCAGAAAATGGGAAAAGAACAAAACTCCCAAACTGTGCGGGATGGAAAAAGACACAGCTAAACAAAATGTGGAAGAAATATTACAGTCATGACCCAGCAATAGAGTAGCAGTCTTCAGCTCATGATCCCTCATGAAGGTTGGAACAATACACAGTCCAACAATGTGTGGAGGAAAACAATCGATTCTCTGTGTGGATGGGAGAAACACAACTACAGAGTTGAAATCACATGAGATAGGGAAGGAAAACCCCAAGATAATGGATTTTAATCCCTTTTATCTCATCCCGCGTGAGAGGAGATGAACAGACTCACGATCAGCATAGTGGGTAGACCATCCGCTACCCAGAAGGCACGTCCTGGAGAGTGAGTGCAGGCGTGACTGTGGTGGTGGTTTTCCTGCCAGCTAATCGCTATCCCTACTCACAACTAAGGTGGTGGTTTAAGGAGACAAAAAGAGAGTGGTGACACATGGTTTTTCCCCCATGACTCAATGTTCAACATTCCCTTTCCTTATCCTTTGGAATCATGCCCCTTCTCAATTTAGTTGCAGTGAACATAGCTGGTTGGGTTATTCAATTAAAATGCACAATTACATGATGTCACAATTTAATATATGACGTATGTCCCGTTATACCATCGGTGACCATTCCAATCCAAAACATAACATAACCAAATCAATGGTGGGGCCTTTGCCTTTACCTCCTTAACATGATTATTTACAATATATGTATCATGTATATTTAATGCTTCGGGGTCAAAATCGGGGTGTTACAACGACTAAATAATATCACCGCTAGCCAGTTTTAATGCGCATTTGAATGTGTGTTGCCATGTTAAGTGCACAAGCATCCCGAGATTCATTCTCCTGCTCGGGCCTTCTCACCTCCATCGCCATGCACCTCATTTCCTTGTAGTCTCTGGAGGTGTTTCCTGCGATATTTCTAGTTCTTTCCTCTCTGTCCATAGTCTGTACCATGTTCCGCGGGAAAAGGGGAATTCCCAGATGAGGACATGCATGCAGAGGATCCCACAGCCAACGTGCCATTAATTTCAATGCTCAGGCTAGCTTGGAGGGATACAACCTGGAAATTCCTTCCCCTCTTAGTCTTATGTGTGATGATAGGTAGGACGAGCTAATTGGCTCTCTTTCGGATGCTAACCAGACTATTGAGCACAGGAGGAACTACTAGGTGGAGAATAATTTGTTGTTCTTCCTCCTCCTCCACTCCACCACACTTCCACTTTCATCCACTGCCCCTGACGTAGTTCCTACTGCCTCTGAGATTCCTGCTCCTTCTGTTCCTCCAGCTCCCTCTATTTCTCAAGATCCCTCGGCCATTCCAGCAACCATCCCTCTTGCTGACTCTCACGTTGCACCCATGGAAGTTGAACTCCCACCACCTCCACCACATCCCTAAATGGCGAGCACTATAGCTGGCAAAACCAACACCACTTCGGTGGTCTTCAGGAAATCTAATCCTCTCCCGATCAAGCATACCCCCTCCAGCAATGAGGATGCTTCGAGAAGCAGCGATGATTCCAACGGTGAAGATGATTCTAGCAATGAGCATGGTGGCCAAAGAAACAAGGACGATTCAGGCAAGCAACAAATCACTGGCTTTCGAAATGCCATCATTCAGGATCCCTACACAAAACTATAGGCCAGGTTTTATGTTTTAGGCTTTACATTTTATGTTTCAGGGACTCTGGTTACCCAAGTTTATTATCATTATGTTGTGTAAGAAGTTTTTTGTAAACACTATAAGCTACATTTTTCTTAGATATGTTTTCCATCACATAGGGAGGATCTTTCAGACAATTATGGTCTAATTTTCCTTTTTGGGCAGACTAGACCTTTCTTTTTGTTTCTTCCTCTCTACAGGACAGATTCTTAGTTTTGTACCATTTACTGTACCACTATTTACTTCAATAGATTAGCTTCTGAATTCACAAAAAAAACATCCCTCTAATTTGAAATTTGTGCATTGGGAAATGCAATATGATCTAATAGCATTGATAAAATGCATTAAATTTAGTGATATTACATTTTGTATGAAATCATTCAGTTAAATATACATGTAATTCATCATTAAATTCCATAAAAGAATATGTTACAATGATGAAGGTGATGAAAATTTCCATTGAAACTTGTTTGGGTTTTGACAATCTATTAGGCACAAGGATTAACATGGGAGAAAGAACTATAAAGATTGGAAATAAAGAGAGAGATGGTCTTGTTAGAAAATAGGATCACATAGCAATAACATTAAAAAATAAACAAGATGCAAATATTACAAGGTATTTTTTCCTAAATTTACTCTATAGGGATGGTGCCCCTGAACCCTCTCCAGGGGGGATCCAAAATAGTCGTTCTCCCCCTGGACCCCCCTGACTACTATAGTTTGGGGAAAATCCCCCCCACACCCCCCGTTAGGTGTTGGGATCCAAACATGGCTGAAACAATAACATCTCTGAATTTGGAAGATCAGGATCCATAATGAACTATCTCCCACATGGAGGCTGATCACAACAACTCCACCGTTGTTGCACTTGATGGACTATGCTCCAAACCTTGGACCTGGAAAATTTCTTATCTTCACCATCACACTTGAAGGACAATAGAAACCGAGAAGGAACTCAATTTCTCTCTGGTTACTACCTTTGTCAACATGTCTGCAGGATTCTAAATAGTATGTATATTTTCCAACTTTAAGAGTTCATCTTCCAGAATAGATCTTATGAAATGGTACGTGAGATTTATATGTTTAGTATTCGAATGGAAGATTGAGTTATTTGCAAGATGAATGGCACTCTAGATTTCACTATACAACTTGTTATTCTCCTTCTTCTTAACCAATTCATCCATGAACCTCTGCAACCAAACCATCTCTTTACTAGCCTCTGTAGTAGTAACATGCTTTGCTTCCATTGTTGAAAGTACAACAACCTTTTTTAGTTTTGAAATCCAACATATTGTTGTTCCACCTACATTAATACATACCCTATGGTGCTCCTCTTACTGTCTTTATCACCTACCATGTCTGCATCAGCATATCCATGTAGAACAGTGTCTGAACCTCCAAAACATAATGCATGTTAAGTGGTACCTCTAAAATACCTAAGAATCCATTGTACTTCCCCCCAATTCTTTTTACCTGGATTCTTCATATACCTTCTCACAAATCCCACTGCATGTGAAATATCTGATCTTGTGGACACCATGGCATACATCAAGATGCCAACTACTGATGAATAGGGAACCTTTGACATCTATTCTATCTCCTCCTGTGCCTTGGGACACATCTCCTTACTTAGTTTGAAATGGCTGGACAAAGGTGTACAAACTATTTTTGCAATATTCATTCTAAACCTCTCCAACACCTTTTCTATGTACTCACCCTGGGACAATGTCAGTTTTTTTTATTTTTCTTGTCTCTTGTTATTCTCATACCAAGGATATTCTTTGCAACACCCAAATCCTTCATCGCAACTAATTTAACTAGTTTTCTTTTGAGCACATTTATATCCTGTATGTTAGATCGTGCAACAAGCATGTCATCCACATACAATAACAAGATAATAAACCTTCCATTATCTAGCCTCTTGAAATAAACAAAGAGGTTAGAATCACATCTACTATAACCATGTTCTATCATAAACTTATCAAATTTCAAATGCCACTATCTTGGAGCTTATTTCAGGCCATACAAGGTCTTCTTCAACTTGTAACCAAGTTCCCCTTCCCTTTGACCTCATATCCCTATAGATGCTACTATTGTTCAGGAGAATATAACCATATAAACTAGGGTCTCTAGGGTTACCAACATACTAAATAAACTTGCATACATTCAACCATTAAAGAATTTGATAGAGAAATAAGGAATAAATTAGGTGTACCTTTCTTATGATGGTTGATCCTAGCTTTCTTCTTCAATCCCAAATTGCTCCAACGGATTCTAGGGAATCTCCAATACCTACAAAGAGCCATACCTTTCCTGCAATATATTATATATTATATAAAATATTAATGAAATCATATGCTTGTAATGAAATGACAAGACAATTCAAAAATCATAATACATAAGAGTACAAAGACACATATTGGAAGAAAGACTCCCTTTATTAATAAACAAGTGATGGAAGATTACAACCAAAATTTGAAACAAGTGCTCCTCTGCTAGCCAAGGGAACTGAGTTCTGCTACTCCAATATCTCCAAAGAAAACCACCAATATAACTTTGCTATAGAATTGGTCATGTTTAGCCTCAACCCTTACCCTCTATTTATACATGAGTAAAGAGAGCGGTTATGAAGGTTGAGATGGTTGGGGAAGTTGGGATAGTTATTATTAAGTGCCCAACTGTCCTCAACTAAACTTCTTTATATTTTTTAATTTTGGATTAGAGCATCCACGACTATTAATACTAGCTGGTCGCACATGATACGCGACTTTCATAAGGGAAACCCATGAATTCCAACCCTGATCATGTATACGCGGTTTGAAACGTCAATACTCGTGAATGATTCACAGGTTGCAATGGAAATAGTCGTGAATGCTCCCTAATGACTATATAAAAAATAGGTCATCCTGGTAAGAGAATGATGCATCAAAGGTCATGCATGTCTATAGTGTTTTGGCCACTTCTATCACTTTTTTCCTTTTGTGTACTGACACATTGAATGCCAATACTCAGACGGAGAAGTGCCATTTCATAGGATAACAAATTCCCCCTAATGTATGAGGTCATAGGGAAGCAATGGCCAAAATACATTACAAAATTTATTCTTGGAGAACTCAATTACCAAGGCTGCAGTGAGGTACCTGAAACATAAATATCAAAGTCATATACAAAATCATATCTAAGGATGCCATGTTCAATAAAGCGGAACACTAGCTCCTTTACAATATTTGATTACATCATATGATATGGGAAACAAGGTCACGTATATTACAAAGGTGGATCAGGGCCACAATATACAATGATGAGTCTTCAAAATCTGGAAATAGTGTTGTTGAACATAACATAGTCTTGTGCAACTTCGGTTAAAGACGCATGAACCTAAGGTCTTCGTCCATAGTAACCAGTACAATCCCTACCATGTGAATAGATGAGCTAAATTCGAACATGGAAGGAACTCAACAGAATGTCAGTAATGAGTGATGCTGACAACTGAATCAAAGGATTTCACCAATATGGGTATTGAATCCTAAGGTACAATCATCAAAACTCTAGGTCTTTGTCTTCAGGAGATGCTGATGAGAAACCATGATGTGAGGAGGAAGGAAATGAATCCTTCAACATATCAGAAGAGTGACTAGGAAACTAGATAGGGGAAGGTATACACAAGGAATTCTCAGAGATGATGATGATGGGAACTAGGATAATTAGATAAAGGTACTAATCCTTGAACAGTGAGCATGACACATAGATGACCCAAGGAATATTTTGACTTGCATATATGACAACTAGACTTATCTGTCATGTAGGAGACATGATCAAATTCCCCATGTATAAAGGATAAGTGCAGGAGTAAAAACTTGAAGTAATAGCTGATCTGGAAGTGTAAGCTGAGACAAGAGTATCGGAAAGTTTAGAGAGTGCTTTGTTCAAGTATGACATGATGCCACTGTTTATAACCCGAAGATTGATATTCTTCCTTACCTTTCTTGTTAATTTTAACGAGTCCAAGAAAGTCAACTAAAGTCTCTCTTCATTTTTGACAAGATTGAAGAGGAGAGAGAATAATGCTTGATAGTTCACTGATTCATGGATTTTATGAGCCCGAATTAGTACATGCTCATTTGTGTTTTCATATTTTGAGTCTGAAAAATCCGAAGAAGACTCCAGGGAGGTGCTTTTTCGTCCAATTTAGTCTCCTGAGGCCATAAAAGTATAAAACAATCCACATAAGAACTCTCTTAGCTCCCGAAGGATTAAGGCGCACCTTTTTCATAATTAGTTGGGGNACCACCTACCCAACGCTCCTTCAAAAGCAGCATATAGCCTGAGTTTTACGAGTGTGAAGGAAGGCAAGATCACTCGGAAAGATCCATTTGATTACGAGAAATAGGGCTTACAACAGTAAACTCAATGCTTTGTTCTTTAGGTTTTGCGAGCATGACAAAGACATAAAGTACTATTGGAATCTTTTTCATATTTAGGTCCAGAGCACAAAAAGGAGAAAACTAAGCTCATACCAGGTGTTCCTTTTCCGTAAATTTAGTCCCTAGGGTCTGGAAAAGAGATAAACCTATGCCTGAAGATAATCTTCTCAATTCCGCAGAAAAGAGAGTATTCCTTTCACTTAAATAATCTACATGGTCCGAGAAAGAGATAACTTACCACCAATGTAGATGATCGTTCACTTCTTCTTAACGAATCTGAATGAACAAGTTTACTCGGCAGTCTAGTATGTTTTGGGGAGTCAGACTAGGGCCTAAAGAAAACTACATAAGTGCGGGGAGCCCTATAATCAGGTATAGCTCGTAAAAGATACAAAATGAGGTTCATTTTGTCATGAAAAACAACTAGAAAGGCTCCCAGGCTCCCGCAAACCTAACACAACTGCAGCATGGGTACCAGTCATATGATAAAGTGTTATAAACTAGGATACCCATGAGAAGGAGGTCCTGTCCACGGAATAAAAATTATGTGTACGAGGTAAAAGTAGTTTTACACAATAGTCCATGGATGAAAAAGTGATCCTAGGGTTCAGTGACAGATAAGGTATAAGTGAAAAGTCTGTAATGAGGACCAAATACTACCCTATATGCGATGGAAAACAACTTTTAGATGATCCAAGACATGTTGCAGTTAGCAAAAATACCATGGTATTAGTCCATATATTAAAAACTAATTTTAAACGATACACAATGGGTAAAAATTTGAAATTTTTGTTATAAATAGTTCAAAAACCCAAAATAGACATACCATCTAGAAAAATTAGTATATTTGGAAAAAGGAAAAATTTACCTTCAGACTTCAGTTGATCATAGTGGACAAACCGTTGGACCAATTCTAATTCCGCAAGTTGTGGGTTGGATATCCCTCCATTCTCCTCCTTTCCATCCATTCAATTTTTATTTTTAGTGTAAAATTTTATATTTGTATGCATGCCCTAAGAGCCTCACACAACATTCGTGGGTCGACTTAATAACAGTCGCGAATACGTGTTTGATTCGTGGGTTGCTACACTACAGCCTATTAGAATTTTAATGCCATTTAGATCTTCAAGCAGATAGTTATGTGTTATGATTGCAATAAATGGAGAATGAAGATACAAACTGAACAAAACAAACCACACACGAAATGGAGGATTATTGCTCAGGAATTTACAGTATCATTGTCATTAATTATATCCGGTGTTACAATAGTTTACATAGGAAAAGAATTCGAATCAATTAGGGATGGATTCGAATCTCCCCACTAGATGTGATTGTATCTAACTGGCCATCTAGCTCATGGTGTCTTAATCAATATCGGAGTCCAACATATCAACTCCATATGTCCAACCAACTCGAGCAATTAGTAATAACTAGTTAACTCAGTGCAACTGAGTGTGGTAGGTGGGAAAAGGCACCTACTCCACATGCAGCCATGCATTAGCCATGCATTGTTAGCACTAGATAACTGATTGTGAACTAACTGAAAGTAACTAGAAGCTAACTAAGACTAACTAGTACTAACTTGTTGGCAGGCAACAACTCTTCTCAATTTTTTTGCTATATTGCATAATAAATTGATCAGATCTTTTCTTTAATTATTTTAAAAACAAAATTTATTAAAGAGTGCCTTCAGAATCTTTGATTCTGAAGGTACTCTCAATGAAGGAAAAGTTAGTGATCAAGATGGTAGTTTAGGAAACGCTTTGAATTAAGCTAGTTCTTTCATTTTTGGAGCTGTTAAATTCATTCTCGTTATTTCATGATCATATATTATCAATACAAATGGATTGTTGCTTTACATTATCTGGTTAGAGTGAATTGGCTTAAATGATTCATAACCCTTGTATTTCATAAAATTTCTTTTGATTTTGCATTTAAATATTTGGTTTCAAGTATTTGACATAGTTTTATTATCCAACATAAATGTTCAAACATATATGTTAAGGTTGAAAATTTTTGCTATATCATATGATAACCTTTATAAGTTGGTTGAACATTTGTATCATTACAAACTTCTACAAATTAGGTCTTATATGATTTGTAAATAAATAATATTTGCATTATATATACTCATAGTAAGTAACCTTGTCTTTATTTCTATTTTCATACTTTGATCAAAATCTTTTATATTATGCTTTCAATAATAAATCGAAACTGGTTTTGATCTAAGGATTAAGCTCTAAATATCATCTTTTGATTGATTGATCTTCATTAAACTTGGCATGATGTTTTGTAATTAACATTTGGCTTATATACTCATTGTGTCAGTTTTAATAATTATTAAATCAATTTTCCAAGTGAACATTATCGATGAACCTATATTAGGAAAATATGGTTGATATTATTGTTGATACCTTTGTTGGTGCGCCATAATTTTTAATAACCATAAGGTTTCCCATCACTTAGGATGATGTTGCATCTATCCTTCATGTTTTAATTTACATTATGATGAAATTTAGAGCTGGATATGAATGGATTTGACACGATTTTCTACAATTTTAACACCTGTCGATTTCCTTGCTGTGAATTGATAACCCTGTACTTTATTTTGTATCAATATGATTCTGAAATGACAATCCATTTAATGATGCGTTATGATTTGTTTTCAAAGTTATGATTTCGCATATCAAATCATTATGTTTTGGAATTGATTTTATTTTAGTAGAGTTATGATAGTCATGCAATTATTTAGGGTTTCGATTTTGAAGCGTGTGAGGGTTTTCAACATGCTTGATGAACTGTGTATACCCATTCCTTCTGTATTCACAACACCCTTTATCCCTTCGTCCAAAGAAGAACCTGTAGTTGAGCTAATGGCTCCTCTGAGTCGTTTCGAAGTTTCAGGACTGAAAATGTTGGAAATGGATCCTATAGCTACGGCCTTATTTGAAAATATTGGTCAGAAACCATTCTTTTGGAGTTTCAATGGCCATAATGAAGAAGTCACTCGACAATTCGCGCTATCTTTTGATGGGAATACCGCTCAAATTGGTGACTTACAGTTAGTTGTTGATGAAGAGTTTATTTCCAAGGCCATGAAGCTTCCTCGACATGGAGAACACTGGTTTAAAGGGGCGAAAATAGACAAGAAGAAGTTTAAACAATTTCTTCTTCCATTGTCCAAATATGATACACATCTTAAACTCTATTTTCCAGTCAAATATTTGAAGTCTCAGTGGTGTCTCCCTTTTCAGGTTATTTCCAGGTATATTTCTTGTGATGGTTGTTACTCAAATGTTCATTTATACCATCTCAGGATTTTAATGGCTTTAACTGGTTCGAAATTGAACTTACCCTATTTTCTGCTTCATAGTCTACATAGAATGGTTGTAATAGTCCAACGAACTACCATGAATCAAAGTCATAGTTTATTTCAATATGGCCTGATTAAAATTTTGGTTCACTATCAATTAGCTACGATGAGCAAAACATGGGATGAGTATTTAAGTGATAATGGTTTTGGGTTAACCTGCTTCCGGCCTACTTGCTTACCCAAGACTCGCATTAAACAAAGGAGGTCGTTGGAAAAAGAAGTAAAAGAAGAGTCTAATCCTGTAGCTGATCCTGAAGGGCTTGACAAACTCTGTAGAATAGCTGAAATTGAAGAGTTCAATACTTCAAACCCTCCCGAGCAACCCAAGGAAAAAAAAGAAGTGAAAGACAAAGGTAAAAGCTTGTTTAGGCCTCATTATGTTAACTTATCCTTTGATTCGCATCCTAAGACAATGTCAGGGGAGGGTAAGAATGAATTAAGGGGAGTAAAACTCAAAGATGACAATAAACTTCTTGAACCAGTTATGGGAAAATCTGAAACAACAAGTTGAAGATTTTCTAGAAGTATGGTAAGTCTTTCAATTCCAAAGACTATGGAACAGAATAGTGAACGTATCTTTGTTAAGGATGATAATGAACAAGAGAATGTATATCCTCCTCATGAGACCTCATTCAAAGAGTTTGAACATGAACAGAGCAGTAATCACGGTAATTCCGTGGATAATTCACCCTTATCGGCGCAACCAGAACATGAAGTTCAATTTAAGCCCATATTCAATGATGAGTGTTCTTTAGAAGAGACTTTAAAGGCGGCACAATAGTCAATCAAACTTTCCCAACAACATAAGGATAAGCAATTAAAAGAAGAAGAAGAAGCTCGTGTTATTTTGAAAACATAGTTACAGCAACAGAAGAATGAATTACTTATGTGGGTGGATAGATGGCAACATATGAAGGAAAAGAAGGATAGATATAAATCAAAGAAGAAGTTTTTAGCTGAGTCAAATGAAAAATTCTTGAAGAATGAAAAACACTATGAAGAAAAAATCCTAAAACTCAGAGCTAAGCTATCGGAGGCAAGGAAAGCCATCAAGCTACAAATCGCAACTTAACAAGTTATTCTATTTGTTTTATGATTTTGGTTGTGACAGGTAAATGAGCAATTTAATAAACATCCTACAGAATCAAGGATTATGTAGGATTGTTTTATATTTTTATTCTCTTGTTATAATCTTCATCATAATTTAATGAGAAACTTATATTTTTAACTGTTTGCTACAGGTGTACCTATGACATAAATACATCGAATCTAATGGAGATGGTTTTGCTAACTGGTATGTGTTTTTGAAGTTGCTTTTGCATTGATAGCTGGCATATATTGTGGATGGTTATGCTCCATTTGCTACATTGGAATATCATTTTTCCAGGTGCCTCTTTTGGTGTAAATTGAGTCTTGTTGACAGTTGAAAGAATCTGGGGATGTTTATGATTTATCTTAACAGCTATTAAGAGATTGTTTTTACTATTTTGTAAATAGATCCTAGAATAACTCAAAAAATAGTTAATCTTTTGAGGTATATAAGTCCCAAAGAATTTCTGAGTAAGGGTCGATGGAGTATTGGAGAAAAGACTTATTGAAAGTATAATACAATTTCTAGTTTTGATTACTCTGTTGGAGTTTTGCCTTCGTGGATGTTTCTCAAATTGGTATCATTGCTTGTTACTATTTCTGAAAACTTAATATATATATTTCGATATACTATTTTCTCATCTTACATTTTATGCAATTGTACTATGATATAATTGTGTTTATTATCTGAAAATATACTCTGTTTGCACAATATTGTTTTTTGATTGAAAGTATTACTGAGTCTAGTTAGTTAATATTTTTATTGATAATTGAGATTTAGTAATAATACATTTCATATTTATTTCTGATTTCATTTGTATTTTCTACAATGTTTTCATGAATGAATATAATCCTGTTATTCAAATATTTAGTATTGAACATTAGTTATTCATTAATAGGACATCACAGAATAAATAAAAATAGTTTTCTATTTTTATTTTATGTTGTTGTGCATATTCAACAAAGTGATTTTTGATAATAATTGAAGTATTTTCATTTGAATTATTATCATTTACTTATTTGTTAATTTAAGTTATTAATTGATAATTAATATAGTTTTCAAAGTTGCTCTAAGCTGAGATAGGGTAGTCACTTAGTTTTAATTCATAATTTTAGTTTGTTCTAGATAGTTATTAAATTGGATTTAATTAGATTAGTTGGTTTTAAGTTAAAATTAGCTATTGAGTTAAAAATTGAAAAACAAAACACAAAACAATAGACTTTCATTAAGAAAGCAATTTTAAGATGATTTAAACTTAAGAAGTGACATTAGGGTTAGATAAATTTTAGATTAACATAAGATACATTTTACTGAGTTTTTATATTCTCCTTAAGAGGTTAAATTCATCTGGTAGTAGGAGACCATAACCTACGAGATTTAGTCATTCCAAACACACCGAGGGTTGTTTTAAGCACTTTGTGTGGATTATTTCTCCTTAGTTGGCCCAGGTCAAAAAATCAGGCCAACATAACTCCAACTAACTAAAGTAGGTTGGTGCCGAGACTCCCAATGGCTCCTAAAATGTAGGGATTGGTCTAGGAGCCACCCAAACTTATGCATGCACATGCAGTAAGTGTTAGTTAACTTCTAGCAGTGTTCCCCACACTCCAGTGACTAGTACATGTGGCCCCATTATGCCAAGTGGACCCAATAGTACTAGTGGACCCAATTAATTAATTAGGACTCCTAATTTAGTCTAAATAATATAATTGATGGATGATCAAGGGAGGATTAATAATCCTAACACCCCCCTTGAATCCTAACTTGGACAATTGTGGGCCCTAGAAACAAGACCATAAGTCACCCATGTACAATATAAAAGATAAAATGTTTCTTAATACAACCGAGGTAATAGGGGAAAACCTCATGGGAAAAAACCCCCCTCAAAATAAGCAGAAAATAGAAAGCATGCAAGCTATATTTAGAAGAAAGAAGCTTCCTCCTTAGAAAATTAACTTGAATAAACACTGCCGCAAAATTGCATCTCTATGCAACAGCATGGTCCATCAGTGAACATCTCAATGTAATTCTGAACCAATGACTATGTTTGTCTCTTCTGGATGGTGAAGGTAGGGAATGATCAAGCTTCTACTTCTGTGGGCCATGTAGTTGATCATTCGCCATCATTAAGTAGCACCAACCTGGAACTTTGTTGCACCACTCTGTAGGGAGTGAATCTGTGAGGGATAGTGCAGCATGTTCATTCTAATACTGGGACCTAGTTCTTCTTCTGTATTATGGATTTCCAATACCACTTCCAGCTATATCAAGGAGCTTTTGATCCCATCTGGGCTTAGGCTTCTGATTAGGAATGGATACTGGTTCTGGATCTAGAATCTATTGAGATTCAGTCTCAATAACAAGACATGTTGATTATGATCTTCTTCATCTAAATCTGAAACATGTAGCACATCATCATCATCAAAAATAGGAGGAGAAATAGTTATACCTTCCTGTGTTATTGGAGGTATGTCATACAATTGATCTTCTTCGAATTGGACACTCCTTTCAATGAAGCATCTTCTGGTTACAACCTCCATCAGTTTGTAAGATTTTTCATCTTCTGCGTATCCTAGTAGAATGGATTCGCTACTTTGGGCTTGGAAGGCCTTCCTCTTGTCAAGTGGTATTTTGGCCCAAGATTTGGAACCCAAAACTCTCAGATGAGAGACATTGGGCTTATTCCCATGCAATTCTTTGAATGGATTGACCCCAACCACTGACTTGTGGGGCGCCCTATTCTGCAAATACAAAGCACAATTTACTGCTTTAGCCCAAAGAGAAGGAGGTAGATGTTTGGCATGGAGAAGGCATGTTTCCATCTCTTTCAATGATTTGGCCTTCCTCTCAGCCACACCATTTTGTTGTGTTGTGGATGGAACTGAGTGTTCCATTCGAATCCCCTCTTATTCACAGAAACTATGGAAATATCCTTTGATGCAATTTCCTCCTTTATCAGATCTTATAGACTTGATTTTCTTGATGAAATTGTTCTCAACCATAGCTTTAAAAACTTTAAAAGTCTCAAAAACTTCTGATTTTTGTTTCATGAAGTAGACCCAGCAGTACCTAGAACAATCATCAATAAAGGTGAGGAAATACCCGCAACCATTAATGGAGTTTGTGGGCATAGTTACAGCTACATCACTATGTATCAAATCAAGTATAGAGGAAGCTATATGTGCTTTCCCAACATCATACTTCTTTTATGGATGCTTACCTACCAAGAAACCAGCACATACTCCATCGAAAGTTTGGATGGAGGGAAAACCTTCAACCATTTTATCATTGTGGAGTTGTTGCATATATTTGAAATTGAGATGTCCAAATCTCTCATGCCGAATCTTGCTAGTGTTGCTAGCATGAGACAATAAAGCTGTAGGAGGAGAGACAGGTAAAAAATGTGAGAAATCATAAGCTTTTGTAGAGTGATTTGCAATACCTTTCGCTATGAGCTGTCTAGTGGCTTTTTCTGTGATATCAACTGTCTCTGAATCGAATGTAACTCTCTTGGGAGAGCCTGTATGAGTCATCTGATAAACATACAACAGGTTAGCAGCAAGTCAGGGCACATAAGGACATTCTTGAACTCACCATGCTTCGCTCTAACTGAGCCCCTTCCTTCTGCTAGAATATGGGAATCATCTCCCATGTGAATGTTAGGCCCCTTTGACAGTGTAAGGGCCGAAAAGGAATCTTTAGAAGAAACCATGTGATTGGAAGCTCCAGAATCAATTATGTATGCTGTATACTATGTAAGGATAGCTTTCAAATCATGGCACCTTTCATCGTCTCATGTCTATGGTTCTTCATCGGGATTATTTTCTCTTTGTGGGGGAGCAATGTTATGTTGCTTGAGAAGAGCTGACATTTCATCAAGTTGCTTCCTCATACAATATTATTCAAGATGGTAACCCTTTTCACAATAAGGACATAACTTCTTTTCGAACTTCTTCTTTTCTTAGAGTCGGAGGCTCCTTCAGAAGTTTGTTGATTATGTTTAGGATTCGAATCAGATGCTTTGGGATCCTTCTTCTTTGATTTCCCTTTGGCTTGTGCTTTGCTATAGTCAGTAACTAAGAGAGCCTGATATTTCGAGTTCTTGATGACTCGCATTCGAATCAACTTTTCTTGCTCCTTGATTAAGGACTTGGAAAAGGAATCAAGTGAAGGAATTTTCCAACCGGGGAATCTAACCTACTTGGAATGAAATATAGAAACAAATACAGAATACTCAGGATTGAGTTTGTTGAGTATAGAGAGGAGATTTTTCTCATCCTTCCTTTCTATTCTGCATTGTCTGAATTGAAGTGCAAGAGACTTGAATTTAGTAAATAATTTCTCGGATGTAAGGCTACTAGCTCATTATCCAGGAGGTGTCCCTGAAGCTCAACTTGTTTGCAAAACAGGTTCTCAAGCTTCTCCCAGGATTCTCTGGGTGTCCTCGAACATTCAAGGTGGAAGAGGACATATCTATATATATAAGTACATATATAACCGAATGCTTCATCTAAGCGGTTCAGAAACTTGTTTCTTTCAATAAGCTGATGGGGTTCGACCTCCCTTCCAAGTACTATCATGTGGTAGCCATGCTTGCGCAATGCCAGTTGCATATCTATCCTCCAATCAAGATAATTAGAAGTTGTGAGGATCCAAGGAGTAGGAGATTGGGAATCCATAATTGTTCCAGTGGAGAGATCACAAAACTTCACACAAGCTACCCTATAGATTTTCATTGCAAAAACACTAAAAAATTCAAACTATTAGAATCATGCTTTTCCTCTTGACATGAACATTTTTTCAGGGTCCGTCACGCCCACACCGCCACTCTGAATAAATAAAGAGGAATCAAGGTACCTTTTGTGGGACTTATGTGGAAACCCAACTGCTTCTAATGTTCAATGGAGAGAAACAAACATGAGACCTGCTTGAGAAGGCTTTGATACCATATTAGAATTTGAATGCCCTTTAGATCTTCAAGCAGATAGTTCAAAATTATAATTGCAGTAAAAGGAGTATGAAGATACAAACTGAACAAAACAAACCACACAGGAAACGGATGAGTATTGCTCAGGAATTTACAGTATCATTCTCATTAATTAAATCGGGTGTTACAATAGTTTACATAGGAAAAGAATTGGAATCAATTAGGGATGGATTCGAATATCCCCACTAGATGTGACTATATCTAACTAACCATCTAACTCATGGTGTCTCAATCAATATCGAAGTCCAACAGATCAACTCCAGATGTCCAACCACTCAAGCAATCAGTAATAACTAGTTAACTCAGTGAAACTGAGTGTGGTAGGTGGGAAAAGGTGCCTACTCCACATGCAACCATGCATTAGCCATGCATTTCTAGCACTAGCTAAGTGATTATGAACTAACTGAAAGTAACTGGAATCTAACTAAGACTAACTAGTACTAACTCCAACTAACTGAAGTAGGTTGGTTCTGGGACTCCCATTGGATCCTAAAAAATAGGGATTGGTCTAGGAGGCACTCAAACTGATGCATGCACATGCAATAAGTGGTAGTTAACCTATACCAATGTTCCCCACACTCTAATGACTGGTACATGTGGCCCCATTCTGGGATGTGTCTATAATGTAATTGAGTCATGTCATGCCCCGATGTTCCGATCGAGAGGATCTATAATGTAAACAAGTCATGTCAAGTTATTTTGGGTAACCCTCCTATTGTTTAAGGGTTAAATCCCCCGTAGTTCCGGGGCACTAGGGTTATTAGACTCACCTAGTGAAGTCGGCCCTAGTTGGGTTTAGTCAAGACAGGAATTAGTATAAATAGAGAGTGAGCCTCTCTATTTATCACACACTTACTCACACTCAGTTGTAGCGCATAGCTGAGGAAGAAGAAGACACCGGGGCTAGGAAGAAAGAGGTTGCTGTTGTCGGGAGATCATCTTACTGTTTTGGGGTTATACTTTTGGTGCTGATTCTATCTCTAAGGAAGTTGCGGGGTTTTCTCCATTTATGGTTTCCCTGAGGAAAAACACTGTGTTCATTGTTTCTTGTGTTTGATTGTTGTGCTTGTTATTCTCTCAGTCAAAGATCCTAATAATGCTAGCTTAATGTTAAAAATCTAACATGGTATCAGAGCTAACCCGGAGAAGAAGACATTGTGTATCTAAGGGAACTAGGGCTTCCTACTTTGTGGATCTTCCTCCATAGATTTTCAGCAAAAGAAGGTTGGATTAACTCTCCTCCCTAGGGCGCATCTTTCTGTCGAAGTAGAATCCAATTCTGAGGTTTTTCAGTTTTGAACCCGACACTACCGCCGGAAATTAGGGCTTTCCATAGAAGTGGATTTTTCCAGTGAGCCCAGGCCTAGATTGATCTCCTCCCAAAAATTGAAGTTAGGGATCAAGATCAAAGCTCTTGGTTGGACAGAACTCCGGAAAAGCAAAACCCTAATCTACTCCTGAACCAACACTGCAGGATTTCATCTCCAAATCCATATCCAACATCTTGAACTGGTAAGATATAAATATTTTGTATTTCCATTTGAGGTTCTCAGTTAAGATGTCTCATCATACCAAGCTTGATAAAAATCTTGAGGGAGTCAATAACTTCCGAGCCTGGAAGTATAGGATCTCCCTGGTCCTGGAAGAAAATGAGTTGGACTCCTATATAAGTGAGGAGGTTCCATTTCCAAAGGGAGATGAGGCTAAGGCCTTACATAAGAAGAAGTTGGTTATGGAAAAGAGGATTATTGTTGATTCAATCAAGGATCACCTCATACCACAGGTGTCCTCCCTAAAGACACCTAAAGCTATGTTTGGTGCCCTAACCAAATTGTTTGAAGGGAAGAACATAAACTGGAAGATGACCTTGAGGAACCAGTTGAAGAATGTAAAGATCCAGAATGCAGAGACCATCCAGTCTTACTTTACAAGGGTTTCTCAGATCAAGAAAAAACTAGAAGAAGTAGATGAAGAAGTAGAAAATGCAGAGATTGTAATGACCACCTTGAATGGTCTCCCTAGATCATGGGAATCCTTTATTGAAGGGATCTGTGCCAGAAAGAAGTTAGTCAAGTTCAGCAGACTATGGGAATAATGCTTTCAAGAAGAAGCTCAGATAGCAGCTCAAGAAGAAAATATGGGAATTGAAGATCAAGCTCTCATAGTACAATCCAAGAAATCCAGATCTAGCCACCATAGAAGTAAGTACTCTCATCAAAGGAATAACTCTAGAAAGCCTAGAGATTTGTCTAAGTACATTTGCTATACATGTGATGAAAGAGGACATTTTGCTAGAGATTGTCCTAAAAAAAAAAAAGTAGATCTCACAAGAAGAAGGGAAACAAGAGAAGACATCATGCTCATGTTGCAGAGGATGATGAACCTTCCACAAAGAGAAACAGACAAGTCAGTGATGATTCTTCAAGTGATGAAGAATATGTTCTGATCTCCGCTCTCACGGGAACTATCACACATGGCAGAAATGATTGGCTTATATAGAATGGTGCTTCCAAGCACATGACAAGAATCAAGCAATCCTTTGTGAAATTATCTGAACATAAATCACCTCACAAGGTGAAACTTGGAGATGAATACCAGTATCCAATAAAAGGTAGTGGGGAATTCTCATACAAGCTAGACTCTAGAAAGTCTATGACAATGAAGGAAGTATTGTTTGTACCGGGACTAAAGAAGAATCTCCTCTCCATATCTGCATTAGATGCAAAAGGAATGAGGGTTGCATTTATAGATGGTCAAGTCATCATGTGGCCAAAAGGAAAGACCATTAATGATGTAGTAGTGATTGGGGAACAAGAAGGAGGCTTATACAAATTGAAGGGACATCCAGAACAAGCTTTGGTTTGTGACTCAGTAGAACCAAATGAGCTTTGGCATATAAGGCTTGCACATGTGCATTACAGAGCACTACCACTTGCAAGCAAAGCTGTTGAAGGTCTCCCAGAAATGCAGAAAAAACATGAAGGTGTATGCAAAGGATGTGCGAAAGGGAAGAACACAAAGAAGACATTTCCAAGTAGCAAAAGCAAGGCAAAAGTAATATTGGAAATCATCCACTCTGATGTATGCGGTCCAATGTCATCCAATTCACTAAGTGGGTATGCATACTATGTTTCTTTTATTGATGATTTTTCTAGAAAGGCCTGGATATACTTTATGAAGAACAAATATGAAGTATTGTTGTAATCTCACAGATCACATAAGGTTACCAATAATACATACTAAAACATAACTATAAATAAGAGACAAGAGACAAGAACAGATAGGAAAACAGATTATATTAATGTAATGAGTTCATACAAGGCAGAGAAATGAACTAAGTTCTTGCTTGGCTCAACAGCCTAATATATACAAGTTACAAACAGTTACAAAATAACTACCTGTCGGTTCGATGAACTGACACGACTGTTAGTTAGCCGACTACTCTTTCTAGTTAGTCGGTCGACCAACTTAGTCGGCTGATCGACTAAGTCAGCCCATCGACTTAGTCGGCTGATCAACTAAGTCGGTCTTCGTTCAAGTCGACTTCGTCGACTTGCGCCTTCTACATCTCCCCCACGAAAAAAACGTTTCTTCGTCCCGAAGAAACAGGGAGGTACAAAATTTTGAAACTCTGTCGAATCAATCATACTTGCTCTTGCTGTGGACTGTGCAACCGGATGGTTGGTCTTCTCTGGACGCAGACTTCGACAATGGCTGGTGCTGTGATGGCAAGGTGATGCTGAAAATCTATCCAACTTTGTAATGCTTTCTGGATGTCAATTGTTAAGGTAGTGAGACTTGAAAGGATCGACATCTTTTCTGACATGGCCATTTCTGCGATGTTCTCCATGTTGGGACCCAACAAGTTGTTTTGCTCTTCTGCAGCAGTGATGAGTCGTTTCATCTATGGGCAGATGATGTCGACTTTATCTAAGTTGGTAAGGGCCTGTTGAACCCACTGATGTGCCTCTCGTTCCAGCTTCTGCAGTTTGTTGGTCTCCATCACAATCTGTTCGTCAATGGTCTGCCTCAGTTCTGCCTCTGTCGACTTTCGGCCCTCCAAAACCTGAATGCCCTGTCATGTCTGCCTTGTCTGCTGATAGACCTGCCCATAGTGAGTAGGCCAGTCTCATAATACTTCCTCGGTGACAACTGATTCTTCCATATGATCCTGTAGAACCTTGTATGCCTCCAAAAATGCAGTGTGTTGGGCCAGGAGCAGTCGAACAGTCTCCTCCTTTTGCTCTTCCTTAGTCTCTTGCATCCGGGTCTGGACGGTCGATACCATCATCTCGAAGAGCTGATATGCTCTTTCAAGTGGTCAATCTGTGTCGACTTCACTAGAGCCTGGTATCACGGTCTGTGCTAGAGCTCTGCATCTGCCGAGAAACTCGACTTCTTCTGCATTTTTAGCTACAAGCTCTTTATTTTTTCGATCTATCATTTCCTTTGACTCTTTGGTCACAGTTTTAAGGAGTTGGCCGACCTCTGTGTCGTCCAAGGAACTTGCATCCCTTAGGCTAATCCGGAGACCGGATGTTCTATGATGCTCTTTCTTTTGTTTTTGTCTGTCTATCTCTTTCTCCTGGGTACCTGCAGTAGTGGAGGTTGGGTCTGTGGTTGGTGGATTGGAAGGCAAGGGTTGTTCTGGTTGGGTAGGTGGTATAGAAGTCGGGGGTGTTTCTTTTCGAGGAGGTGGTATGACCACTTCCAGTTGTGAAGATAACGGTGGTTGTGACGGGTTGGGCTGTAATTCTGGTGGTGGGGATTTTGATGGTGGTGGTGGTGGTGATGGGGGTTGTGATGATGGTGGTGTTGGTGACGGAGTGGGGGTATGGACAGGGGTCGAAGGGTTCGCTGGAGTGTGTTTTGAGCTTTGGTCGAAAGAAATATCATCTTTCAGCGGTGTAGTGGGTAGGTTGTCGGGGCTGAGTGGCTCCGTGATAGACTTTGATGCTCCTATTACGTCACCTTGTTGGTCTCGGGTGAATGTCGTCGTAACAGTTGCATAGGGATTTTTCCTTGCATAGAGAGGAGCTGTTGTTTTTATTTTCTGGGCCGACTTAAATAGTACAGGAAGTGTCACGAAGAAAGCTTTAAGCTCAGCGTCCTGGTCGACCCTGGCTCTAAGTGCCTTCAGGATGGCGCTTTGATATTCATCATGGGGACTGTGTGCCTGTTGTACTGGTGCTTGCTCCTCGACTATGGTTGTCGAGGATGGGGGGGGAGGGGTCGACACAAGGTCGACCACATTTTCAGGTGTCGGTGTCGTTTGTGCTTTCTTTGGCCGACCCTCCGGAGCTCCTGCATCCAGATACCGTTGAAACTGAATTTCAACTGATACTTTATTTATACGGGCATCCTCGACAACGTCGACGGCCGCGGCTGCTAGTTCCTCCTCATTGTCGGATGATTCATCCAGAATAAGCTTGCGCTTACCCTTACCTTGTTGTAGTTTTTGGGCCTTGATTTTTTTCTTGGTGACATCTATCTCCTTAGCCAGCTTCTTAATGATGCTTATGGATAAATCATATTCTGGGTCGTCGCCTTCGACTTCACCTGTCGGTACTTGAGTGGGGTCGACGGTTGCTGGAGCCGGAGGGGTTGTCTGTTGCTGTGGTTTTACTGTTGGTTGTTGTCGTTCTGTCGGCTGGGGGTCGACTACCTTTGCAATCGAAGGTTTGACAGTGATGTGTACCCGACTAGTGGGCACGGCCGGGGTATCCTCCGACACAAATTTGCTGATGTATAAGTTGAACTCATAGTCTTCTTCTTTTTCCTGGTCAATGAGTGGCTCTATGATGGAGAATTCGACCTGTTTGGAAGCCTCTGGAATTGGTATCTTTTTCTGTGCTTGTCGGGTCAACTCTCAAAAAATCTGGTCGACCGTCGGATAGTAGTCGAGGTCCTGGGCTTTGGGATCCTGACCTCGCATGTACCATACTGATGTATGATCAAGTTCTAACTGTATATGAGACTCAGCAGGGAGATTTCTTCGGATGTTCTGGGGCACCCTCCACCTCGTCGTGCAAACCTTCAACTGCTGGAACCAGTTTTCCAAGAAGACTTTCCCTTGTGCCAGCTCATGCAGGGTTCCTTTTTGTGAAAAGGGTTTAAAGCGGTGCATTTCGAACTTGGTCGGCTCCCGGAAGACTGGACTACCTTCCGGACAAATATGGTACATAACAATCCAGAGAATGAGAGAGGGGAACTTGATCATAGCTCCCATCTCTTGGCATCTTTCGCAGATGATTTTGACCATGTCGGCAACATAGTCTCCCCAGCGGTAAATCCGACCGTCGGTCGCGATTGTGTCGACAGCCTCCAGTATCTCCAGTTTAAGGTCGCTGCCCCGACCTGCCAATGTAAGGGTGATTGCTATGATTTTAACCACGATTTGGGGCGTCCGTGTCGCAATCTGTCTAATCATCAATCCTTTGGAGTTCTTTCTTGACGGTGAGCCCGTAAGTTCTTGGACTAACCCGTCTTTGATCCCAATAGGTACAGGGATGCCTTGGTTGAACAGACCCGTAAGCTTGGAGATAACATCCCCGGTGATGTCAATCGGTTGGTCGAAGTAGAATCAGCCATTGTGGTAACGACTGATAATGAATTTAACAGCTACTTCTTTCGTCCCACCGAAGCTTGCCATCAATGGTGCGTTAGGGTAGTTGAAGATGGAGCTCTTCCAAATTTTCTTAGTGGCCTGGGTCATTCTGTTGTCGACATAGGCCCACTCTTGGATCTATGTCCAGAGTTTCTGAAATGGGCCCTCCTGTACCTTTGCATTTTTTATGTTCTTTAAGCGGATGATCAAGGGGGTGTCCTCTGCTTGCAGCTCCTTTTCCTTGGTCGCGGCTCTGGTTAGTTTGGGTGCCATTGCGTTGGACTGGTCGGGGTTTTGACAGGGTTCTTGGGCTTTGGTCGACTGAGATTGCGGGTGCTCTGAGGGTAATTGGTGTGGTGAATGAACCTTCGAGTGTTCATTATTTATAGGCGGGGGTGTGGTTGAGTGTCGAAATGGGTGTATTAATGGCGGACTTGACAGTCCAACTGCAATACTTGAGTGCGACTTAATGGAGGATCTGTTTCGGCGCTCGAGGCCATCAATGCATGATGGGACTTTTGAAGTCGATGGTCGGTGTCGTTGGTGAAAATGGTCGTCCTGACTGGTCGATGGAGATGGTCGATGGTGGTGATGTCGGGTGTCGAAGTAGTGAGTTGTTGTCATGGCTTGTTGTGGTGGATTGTATTGGTTTGTTTTGGACATTTTTAAGTTTTTATGGGTTTTTTATTGACGGTTAAGGTCGTTATTTGATTTATTTATTTTTTGTAATGTTTGAGTCGGGCTCCATTAACGAGCTTCCGAAATACTAAGCCCTGTAATGTCTTTAGTCGGACCGAGCCATTAGGGTTTATTTCTTTGACAATGTAAGGTCCCATCCATTCTGTATGTAGTTTCTTGGGTTTTCCCTTGACTCGACTGTTATAAAGTAAAGCAAGGTCGCCGACCGAGAGGTTTTTGTTTTTGATGTTACGGTCATGCCAGGCTTTCTGTTGTTGTTTGTGAATTTCCTGATGCTAGATAGCCACGATTCTATGTTCTTATAGCTTACTGAGTTGAAATAGTCGGTCCTTTCTTGCCTCTTCGACATCGACATGTAGTATCTGTGCAATAATAGGTGTCTGCTGTCAGAAATGTAGGGGGACGACTGCTTCTTGCCCGTAGACTAGTCGGAAGGGGGTTTGATCGGTCGACCGTTTATATGCTGTCCTATACGCCCAGAGAACCACAGGGATTTTCTCATCCCAGTCGTTTTTATCGGTACTGCATATTTTGGTTAACCCTTTTGTTAGTGTTTTGTTAAAAGCTTCAATCGTGTCGTTCGACTGAGGATGATATGCAGTGCTTCGTCGGTGGTCGATGTGAAACTGGTCGGTCAAACTTTGGATGGTTTTGTTGATAAAGTGTAATCCTTGGTCGCTAATCAATGTGATTGGGCATCCAAATCTAGTGATAATCTTTTCGTAGATAAACTTAGCAGCTACCTCACTTGAACATGTATCGACGGGTTCAGCTTCTGCCCATTTTGTGACATATTCCACTGCCATCATAATATATCTTGCACCTGATCATTTGGCTGGGATAGGAAAAGGTCCTATGAAGTCTATAGCCCAAAGTTCGAATGTGAGACTAGGGTTTACAGATATCAAGGGCATTTCTGTGCTCGACAGAGGTCAACCAAGTCGTTGACATCTATCGCATCGACTAACAAAGTTTTTGCAATCTTTGTGGATTGTCGGCCACCATAAGCCTGACTATTGGATTTTTCTTGCAGTTGTATCCGCTTGAAAATGTCCTCCTACAAGTCCATAGTGTGCTTCATGCATGATTTGTTCTCTCTCATGGTCGAGTACACAACGTCTGAGAATGTCGTCTAACCCCATTTTGTACAAAAATCCATTGATGAGGCTGTAGGGTGTAGCCTTCATAGCTAAAATTTGTTTTTTCTTGGTGTTCAGACCTTCTGGTGCCTGACCTGTCTCTAAGAACTAAGCTATTTATTCTAGTTCTTCGGGTACTGCTTCTATGCGAAATAGATGTGCATCCAGCAAGTCGTCATCAATTCCGGTCGGTTCCTCCCCTGTGTCTATACGTGATAGGTGGTCGGGTCCAAAATTTAGCTTTCCTGGTCGGACCACCACTTCAAACTCAAATTCTTGAAAAAGAAGTAACCATCGACAAATTCTTCCATGATGAAGGGGTTTATTAACAAGGTACTTCAAAGCTTGATGGTCAGTATAAAATATGAAAGGGTTGGCCAATAGGTAATGTCGATACTTTTGGAGAGCAAAGACCATACCTAGGGCTTCTCGTTCAGTGGTCGAGTAGTTCCTTTCAGCTTTATTTAATTTTTGACTGCTATATACTATAGGGTAATCCATCCCATCATCCCCTGGTTGAGTAAATATGGCTCCAATTGCGATGCCTGATGCATCAATATGCACATGAAATTTGGTCGAACAGTTTGGAAATTTAAGTATGGGAGCTTCGACCAGTTTTCTCTTCAATTTGTCAAAGGATATTTGGCATTCTTCTGTCCATGTAAACTCCTAATCTTCTTTTAGTAGTTCTTCCAGAGGGTAAGTCATATCTGAATAGTGTCTGATGAATTTCCTATAGTATCCTGTATGGCCCAATAACACCCGGACCTGTTTAGGGTTTATTGGGGGTTTTAGGTCGAGGATGATTTTTATTTTGGCAAAGTCGACCTTTATACTGTCTTTGCAGACAATATTCCCTAAGAGAATGCCTATGGGAGTCATAAAAATACATTTCTTAATATTTAGGGAGAGTTGTATCTGTCGACATCTCTCCAGCATAAGTCGGAGCCATGTGCAGTGATCCTTTAGGGTGGAATATATAGTCCAGTCGTCGAAGTATACTGCCATGGTCTTATAGATATACTCTTGGAATGTTTTGACAATAATTCGAGAGAATACTGCAGGTGCATTCTTCAACCCAAAAGGCATAACTCTATAGGCAAATGACCCAAATTCACATACAAATGTTGTTTTCTTTTGATCCTCTTTTGCTATGGGTACTTGATTATATCCTGAAAATCCATCTGTAAATGAATAACATTCATGGCCTGCAACTTCATTCAGGATTTCACCAACATAGGGGGTGGGGAATGGATCTGTGAGTGTGACTTTGTTGAGCTCCCTAAAGTCGACACAAATTCTTAACCTGGTCGGGTCATGTTTCTTGGGCTGTACGACCATGGGACTTGCCCATTTCGATTGGTCGATAGGGTAAATGATCCCTGCTGCTAACATGTTGTCGATTTCCTTTTTAACTATCTCCTTATACTTATGAGCTAGTTTGTAAGGGTGTTTCTTGATAGGTCGGACATCAGGTTTAGTATCTATTTTCATTTCTCTCATTTCTTGTACTAACCCTTTTAAGTCTTTGTAGTCCCTTGCAAAGACATCTTGGAATTCTCTAAGTAAGTTTATGATTTCGGTGGTTTGGTGTTCGTTCCAGTAGTCACCAATCTTAGCTATTTTTGGATGGTCATCATTTGAAATGTCGACCTCCTTAGTTTTCACTTTGGCATCCAGCCACTCTGGTGCTTTAGCTTCATTGATAGGCCGACTTCCTTCTTTGAACTGTGAGAATGTAGCCGAAAAGTCAGCTGCAGTCATTCTGTCAAGGTCTGGTTTGTCGGTGGTCTCGACTTTCAGGATTGAGTAGATCGGTTTGGTTGTTTCAAGGTGGTCGGTCTTCCATCTAAAGCTCTTACCTTCTGTGTGTTCATTTTCTAAGTGTAAACGTGTCGACTGTGATTTTGATTCAGCTTGTAGCTTGTTACAGTCTTTGATTTGTCGATGGTCTTGGACGGGTTGTTTTTCTGTCGGTTGAAGAAACTGTTTGATTTGGTGTGCTGTCCCAGCCAATCTTCCATTTTGAGGTATGAACTGGAAGTCCTTAATAAAATTTTCTTTAAGTTCATGCCAAAAGAGGGTTTCTCCTCTAGCTTCCTCCATCTTATACCATTTATTAGGCAATTCGGCTAGGGTTGAAGGGAACAAATGTGACCAAGCTCGCTCATCTTTGTATCCAAGCCGTCTCCACTCCTTTTCACAAAGCTTGATGTGTTCTTCTGGGTATTGGCCTTGGACAAAGATAGGGATTTGAGCTTCCTGGGTTAACTTTTTCCCACCAAATTGTTCGACAAAGAAAGTTGAAGCAGTTGTCCAAGTCTGCAATTTTGTCTGATGGGTGTTCCACCATCTAGCTGCTTGACCTGTAAAGGTTTCCACTAAGCTTTGAAGTCTTCCATGTTCTCCAATATTTTTAGATACTTGTTCGAGATGCATGATTGGGGATTCTCTTTCCTTATACCTGGGCAGTTGGGTATTATGTAAACTGGTTGGCTGTAAGGTAGGTCGTTCCCTAACTTTCTTTTCAAATACTTTAGGGATAATTGATACAATGAAGCACTGTCGGGTGGGTTGTTTCTGTAATTTTTGTATAGTCCAGCACCCTCTTGCTTGTGTTTCATAATTTTCCATCTCCCAGTCATATAATTCAGCATCTGAATTATATCCAATTGAGTCTTGGTTACATAAGTGAACCTCCCCATAGATGTTTGGCTCTGTATAGTCCGTATTGTTATGGATCTGGTAGAGCTATCTGACATCGACTTCTTCATCAATCGGTTCTGTCCAAGGTGCTCCTTGGGAAGGATGAATGGGTACAATGACTTTTTGACCATTTCCTTTTAACATAATTCGTTCTTTGTCTAAGGATATGGAGGCTTTCATCTTTCATCCCCAAGGTTGACCAACTAGCGCGGGAAAGGAGCTAGATCCCTCTTTTGGGTCGATAATTTTGAAATCAACCTTAGTCGAGATTCCTTTGATGGTCGTGTCGACATCTTTCCAAACCCCAATGGGTTCAATGAGGCCTTGGTCAGCGAGTTTTAGGTAAATGCCTGACTCATAGAGTCGAGGTCGGCCCATCTTTTCCCATGTATCTCTGGTCATGATATTTACCTGAGACCCGAAATCGAGCACCACTTGTCGGACGTGATAACCTTCGATTTCCAAGTCGACAAGTGGGTCGACATCGTTTTTGTCTTTTTTATTTAGGCTGCAAATGTTCTTAGTTTGTTTTCCAAAGTTAGTGCTTTTTATTTCGTGTAATAAATCAATGAACTGGGCTACGGATTTGTCTGTTTGGATGAGATGAGTTAATTGCTGTGTCGTGCTAAGTCGATTGGTAATAATGTCTTCTTGCTGTGCAATTTCTTGAAATATGTGGGTGGCTTCTTGATAGGTTTGTTTTTCCTTCAGAGGATCCGGATAACCATTTGTGTTGTTAATTTTACTAATTTGAGGGTTATCAGGCCCTGTTTTTGTGCCTTGGCGAGTGACAATATGCAGATTTTTAGTAGTTAATACATCATGCTTTTGTACACAAGACAAGACATTAACATTTTTCTTATTATTAATTTTTTCTAACATGGTAGGACAATCCTCCAGAGAGTGATCGCCTACTCCACAATGTGTACAGAATTTAAGGTCAGTTCTATCCTTGTACAGACAGTCTGCGCATCGGTGCCCTTCTTTATAGCAGATGAAGCACTGGGTAGATCGACGCGGTCGTATGTCGCAATTCCCGACGAATCGACCTCTTCCTCCAAACCCTTGACATCGATTGTCGTATCGGCGCTCATATCGTCAGCCTTCGTATCGTTGCCCATTCTGGTCATTGGTATTATTTTTCTCATTGCTTTGCGCCACTGCATTCATCTAGTAGACCGCCTGATAGTTCTGTCTGTTTTTCAAGTTTAATTGACAGTCGGCCGTATTGTGACTTTTTGTCTCACAGATTGCGCACCAGGAAGCTTTTGCGTTCTTCATGTTAAACGGACATTCTTTCATAGAATGATCTCCGGCCTCCTGGCAAATGTCGCAAAATACTTTAGTTTGCACAAAGCGGATGTCTTGTCGGCTGTATTCATGTCGACAATTATATTTCGAGTGTCCGGCCGTTGAACATTTAGTACACCAGATTTCTTGATTTTTGAGGGTCAGTTCTTTCAAGGACTTCTGCACATTCTCAAGCTGTTCTTCTAGTCTGTGGTCCGTCGGATAGGCCAGTATGTCTTCGTCCATTTCCACCTGCAGAGCTTTGTTCAGCGCATCTTCATATGTCTTGAACGTTTCCAGACTGATGTGTCGGCGTACTTTTTGTGATAATCCTGCAAGGAACCATTGAATTAGTAGTTGCTCATCAATAACATAATCTAATTGGCTCAATAGGTCCTTCCAGCGTTTGTCGTAGTCGCAGACTGTCTCCCTTGGCTTTTGTTGGGTTGTCTTGAGCTTTTTGGCGGCCAGGTGCTTAGCATCTGGGGTCTTGAAAAAGGATAAGAACTATGCTTTAATCTCAGCTTTCGTTGCTCTGGGTTTCCTTTCCGAAAAGGTCATGTACCAGGTCAGGGCCCTTTTCCGTAAGGCTCCTGCGAATTGAGCCATCTGTCGGTCTTCATCCTTCACCTGGCTTCCATCCCAGGTCGACTCGCAGATGAACCAGTGTCATCTGGGATCTTCGTCCCCCTCGTAGAGAGGAATGTGAGTTGTTCCGTGACCCATGTCTGAGTCACTTTCACTGCTCTCAGAAGTTGGTGGGGTCGTAGGTGTGGGTGGTGGTGAAAGTGGTGGGATTGTTGATGTAGTCTCTCCTGCGGAATTTTGGTCGACAGAACTGGTGCCTCCATCGGTGGTCGAGTCGTCTTCAACGTACAGTGGGTTGTTGTGGATTTCTACTGTCGATGGTCCACTGAAACTTTGTGTGTGCAAGGCTGCGTGTTCAATTCCTTCAAAAGCTGTACTTGGCGGGGGGGGTGCTCCTTCCTGTGTCGGTAAGAGCAAGTGGATACTTCGGAGGGAGGGTGCCGCTTGAATCATCACCCAGTTCCCTTCGAATGGTCGACGTATGACAAGATGTCATCCAGTGTACGTATCGTCGCCTGGTCGACTCCAAATACTATAGTCACCAGCTCTTAATCGGAGGTCGTCTTCGACAATAGTCTGTATTCTGGTATGTGGATTTAATGGGGAAAGGGTCGTTCCTTCACCGAGAGCTGTTAATTGGAGAGCTTCTGGCTACTCGATCCATACTTCTTCCTCCGTAGGGGACACCTCTTGTTCTACACCCTCTTCCTGTCGGTCATGACCCGACTCTGGCGGATTCTCTTCACGGTCGGTCTCCCTAGGGTTTTTTTCTCTGCGTAGCCCGTCGGCTCTTTCGAGTCTTGCTTCCCTTCTCTGCTGTCTTTCATCCCTTTCTTGTTTCTGAATGTCTGACATACTTCCGTACAGTACTATTTTCTTCAAGTCTTCTACGATCGAATTTTCATCACTGGTGATGTCTATCCTCCTGAGGTCGACTAGGATCCACTATACTCTACCTCCGACACAAGACCAGCTACCCCCCCATATCCTACCCGACGCTTTTAGAAAGCCTAGATAGTTCAAGTTACTTGCTTAGGAAGTATTCCCACTCCCTTTCTGCAATAAATTTCTCCCACTTCCTCTGCTTTTCTGTCCAGTTGGTGTTTGGGGGCTGTTCGTACAGTGGTGGTCTAGGTTCGACGATGTGGCCTGCTCTGTTCTCTATCAAGAATTTGAACAGCAAGGTCGGTAGGGAGCACAAGAATTGTTCGGTGAAATATTTGTAGAATTTCGCTTTGATAGTTTCTACCGATGTTCTGTCTTCAACTGCTTGCTCTTCACAGAAGTCGTCGGCGATTTTATCAAACCACTCCGACAGATTTGTTCGTACCCCTCAGAACAGTTTATCTAGCAACTGCTATTCTTTAGTCGCGTCCGGTCTTTTCATCCAGAAGTTGCTTCAACAGTTGTGGCACAGACTCGACAAATTTTTCATGTGTCTCTGTGAAAAATCTGGCTCTAGCTTCAGCGATTGTTAATATGTTTCATCTTGCGTAATTTTGCAAGTAGTTCACAACTTTACGGTCCCACCAGTCCTTGATCTCCTGCTCTGGTATCATATGTGAGCATATATTTTAGACATGTACTACCGGCAATGGAACCAATGTTGTAATCTCACAGATCACATAAGGTTACCAATAATACATACTAAAACATAACTATAAATAAGAGACAAGAGACAAGAACAAATAGGAAAACAGATTATATTAATGTAATGAGTTCATACAAGGCAGAGAACTGAACTACGTTCTTGCTTGGCTCAACAGCCTAATATATACAAGTTACAAACAGTTACAAAATAACTACCTGTCGGTTCAATGAACCGACACGACTGTTAGTTAGCCGACTACTCTTTCTAGTTAGTCGGTCGACCGACTTAGTCGGCTGATCGACTAAGTCAGCCCATCGACTTAGTCGGCTAATCGACTAAGTCGGTCTTCGTTCAAGTCGACTTCGTCGACTTGCACCTTCTACAAGTATTCAGTAAGTTCAAGGAATTCAAAGCCTTGATCGAGAACCACACTGAAAAGAATATCAAGACCTTTCATTTAGATAATGGTAGAGAATTCACTTCGAATGAATTCAAAGAACTATGTAAAGACTCAGGGATTAAGAGGGAGTTTTCCACTCCTTATAATCCACAACAGAATGGGATTGTAGAAAGGAAGAATAGAACTATCATGGAAGTTGCAAGAGCAATGCTTCATGATCAAGATCTTCCTATGCATCTTTGGTCATTATCTACCAGAACAGCGGTGTATGTACAGAACCATACTCCACAAAAAGTACTCAAGAACAAGACTCCTAGAGAAGTCTTCTCCGGTAAGAAACCAGAAGTCAGCCATCTCAAAATATTCGACTGTCCAGTGTACATTCACATTCCAAAAGAGAAGAGGACAAAATTAGATCCTTCAGGAAAGAAGGGTATATTTGTGGGATACTTTGAAAGCTCGAAGGCTTACAGAATATACTTCCCAGGGTTCAATAAGATTAACATTAGCAAAGATGTAACATTTGACAAAGATTCAGCCTACATCAAATCCAGGAAGAAACCGGCTGAAGAACCTGAAGAAACAAGAGAACCTAGAATTCATGACACAACCATGAATGAAGAAATTCAAGAAGAAGATCGATATTTGAAGGACCTCAAGAACCTGTAGATCCACCTCAAGAGAAGAATCCTCATAAGAGGAAACCTGCTTGGGTACGTGAAATTATCCAAGGTGTAGAAAGATATGGAGCTTCAGAAGAAACACCCAGAGGAAGAAAGAGAACTAGATCATGTTCTAGTTACATAGCCTTACTATGTGACAATATTGATAAAGAACCTTCCAACTATGAAGAAGTGGAAGAATGGAAAGAATGGAAGGATGTTATGATCGAAGAGTATCAATTGATCATGAATAATGATGTTTGGGATGTTGTCCCAAGACCAGAAGGGAAGTCCATTGTAACTTCCAAATGGATCTACAAGATCAAGCATGCTACAGATGGCAGCATCGAGAAACATAAAGCAAGATTCGTGGCTCGTGGTTTCTCCCAGAAAGAAGGAATAGATTATGAAGAAACCTTTGTACCTGTAGCCAAATACACTTCCATCATATTAGTACTTGCTCTAGTTGTAGTGATGAAATGGAAGATACACTAGATGGATGTCAAGACTGCTTCTTGAATCGTGTAGTGGAAGAGGGAGTGTATGTGGAGCAACCACTCGGTTTTGAGACACATGACAGAGAGTCTCATGTATGTAGACTGAAGAAAGCCCTGTATGGTTTGAAACAGGAACCCAAGACATGGTATGGTAGAATTGATGGTTTCCTATCCAGTTTGGGCTTTACCAAGAGTAAAGCAGATTCCAACCTTTACTACATGGTTGAAGATGGCAATCCAATGATACTCCTACTGTATGTGGATGATCTTTTTGTGACAGGTATGGATGGGTTGATTGCTGATATGAAGAGGAAACTTGTTGCGAAGTTTTAAATGGAGGACTTGGGTATGATGCACTATTTTTTAGGCATGGAGGTGTGGCAGAATGCAGATGGAATCTTCCTTGGAAAAGGGAAGTATGCAATAGATATTCTGAAGAGATTCGAGATGATGGACTGGAAGGCCATAACCACACCTATGGAATCCAACCTAAAGCTATTGAATGATGTTTCATCAGAAGCGGTTGATGCTACGATGTATCGTCGGATCATTGGGTCCCTTATGTACCTGATGAACATGAGACCAGATATTTGCTTTGTTGTGAACACCTTGAGCCAGTTCCTGACAGATCTGAGACATGTTCACTTGAATGCTGCAAAGCATATTCTGAGGTACATGAAGGGTATAGTTGACTATGGGCTCAAGTATGAGGCAAATTAGAAAATTAACCTGGAGGGTTATGTTGATTCAGATTGGGCAGGTAGTGCCATCGATAGGAAAAGCACTTTAGGATGCTGCTTCAATATGGGATCAAGTGTGATCTCTTGGTTTAGCAGGAAGCAATCATGTGTGGCACTCAGTACAGCTGAAGCAGAGTATGTTGCAGCTTGTTCAGCTAGTTGTGAGGCAGTATGGTTGAGGAAGCTACTGTCTGAATTATTTGATCTCTAGATGGATGCTACTTGTATATATTGCGACAACCAGAGTTCTGTGAAATTGTCAGAGAACCCTGTGTTCCATTACAAGTCGAAGCATATCGAGATCAAGTATCACTATATCAGGGATATGGTGCAAAGAGGAGCAGTGAAGCTCCAGTATGTTGCGACAGAGGAATAGATAGCTAATGTATTGATGAATCCATTGGCTAGAGTGAAGTTTGAGTCCTTCAAGGAAAATCTTGGTGTTCTCCAAGTCGAGGTTACTTCCAAGGGGAAATTATGAGACCAAGAGCCATTCTGACATGGTGAGAGGATTAGGTTCTTTCCATGGTCAGATGTAAGGCCTAAGACATTCTGTCATGGTGAGAGGATTTGGTTCCTTCCATGTTAGATATGAGTGCTAAGCCATTCTGATGTGACTGTGGGATTGGTCCCTACATGATCAGATGTAAGGGCTAAATGCCATTCTTGGAATGGAGGCACCTGGTCAGTTACCAGGAAAACTCAGTCTGGGACTGAGGGTCATTCTGATATGATTGTAGGATGTAGTCTTACATGATCAAATGTGAGCACATGGCCATTCTGATGTGATTGAGGGATGTGTTCCCACTTGATCAAATATAAAGGTTGATGCCATTCTCTAGGAGAATGGAGGCACCTGGTCAATTACCAGGAATCCTCAATCTGGGACTGAGAGCCCTTTCGATGCAATGATTTCGAACATGGTCGGATGTAAGTGCAGAGCCCTTTTGATGCGGTGTTTTTGAACATGGTTGAATGTAAGTGCAGATCCCTTTCGATGCGGTGTTTTTGAACATGGTCGAATATAAGTGTTGAGCCTTTCCGATGCAGTGTTTTCGAACATGGTCGGATGTAAGTGCAGAGCCCTTCCGATGCGGTGTGTTCGTACATGGTCGGATATAAGTGCTAAGCCATTCTGGTGCGATGTGTTTACACATGGTCAGATGTGAGTGCTGGGCCTTTCTGACAAGATGAGGTCAGATGTGAGTGTTGGGCATACTTTTCTGACAAGATGAGGTCAGATGTAAGAGCTGGGTGGGCCATTCTGACTTTGGATCAGATATAAGTGTTGATGAAGACCTACATGAAGGGTAGGCCTACAACCAGTATGAAAAAGGGCTGGCTCTATAGAACTTCCTATGACGATTAGAATCGAGAGATAGCACCGATGATGACGATCCAGACTTGATGATGATCTAGATCAAGTGATGATCCAGATGTGATGATGATCCAGACTTGATGATGATCCAAATTTGATACAGTGATGATCCAGATCCCATGATGAAGAAGGCTTGAAGAATAAAATGACTTGAAGATGAAGGTGACTTGAAGATGAAGAAGACTTGAAGATGATGATGACTTGAAGACGAAGAAGACTTGAAGATGAAGAAGACTTGGAGATGAAGACAACTTGAAGATGAAGATGATGAGATGATCCAGTCGATTCAGAGAAGAAGACCAGTGCTGAAAATTGTGTCAAAAGAATACCTTCCTAGTTAAGAGGGAGTGTTGATGTAATTGTAACTTCGGAATGCATTCATTTATATATCTTATGTCTTGTACCCCGATGTTTATTCTGGGATGTCTTTGTAATGTAATTGAGTGATGTCATGCCATGATGTTCTAATCAAGAGGATCTATAATGTAAAGAATTCATGTCAAGTCATTGTGGGTAACCCTCCTATTGTTCAAGGGTTAAATCCCCCGCAGTTTCGGGGCACTAGGGTTATTAGACTCACCTAGTGAATTCGGCCCTAGTTGGGCTTAGTCAAGTTGGGAATTAGTATAAATAGAGAGTGAGCCTCTCTATTTATCACACATTTACTCACACTCAGTTTTAGCGCATAGTTGAGGAAGAAGAAGACACTGGGGCTAGGAAGAAAGAGGTTGCTGCTATCNTTGGGGTTTTACTTTTGGTGTTGATTCTATCTCTGAGGAAGTTGCGGGGTTTTCTCCATTTATGGTTTCCCCGAGGAAAAACACTGTGTTCATTGTTTCTTGTGTTTGATTGGTGTGCTTGTTATTCTCTTAGTTAAAGATCCTAATAATGTTAGCTTAATGTTAAAAATATAACAAAGTGGACCCAATAGTACTAGTGAACCCAATTAATTAATTAGGACTCCTAAGTTAGGCTAAATAATCTAATAGACAGATGATCAAGGGAGGATTAATAATCCTAACACAGCCTGCATATGGTTCGTGTTGTGCTGAAAGCATAGTCACGAATACTACGCGACCTCTAAAATTTTAAATACACACCAACATAAGAGAATTTTAATGGATTCTAGTGGTTTGATATGTGCATTGTGTAGGCACAAAATGGTATTAGAGTGGAGAGAGAGGGAACATGAATACATAGACCGAGAAGCAATGCAAGATGCCCCAACCTTGCAAGCATTACAATGAAGTGTCTTGCTAAAATTCTATTACACAGCCAATATGAGAGCGCAAGTCCGTCTATTGGAGACTCTAGTATACTACTGGGACCAAGAGCTCGGACTTTTTGACCTCTAGGGAGAGGTTTTGGAGCTTACAATAGATGATATTTATTTCATCACAGGACTTTCTTGTAGGGGCATACCTATAAACCTTGAGGGCACTGGCAGGGGTGGTGACCCTATGAGCATGCAAGATTACATTGATACTTACTGCCTACCTAGTACACAGAAGTTGGGGACATGAGTCCCAATCTCATAGATAACTAGATTCCCAATGAAAGTGATGGTAAGCACTGTAGCAAGGGTTGTTGGTTCTTTTGCTTTACACTTGGCGACATGGACCCACATGCAGGTTGCAGCGAAATGTATGAGGGGTCTGTTGTTTAACTGGTGTTCAGGGATAATCCCAATAATGAAAAATTAGCTTTCTGATTACAATAGGGACCGAAGAAAGAAATTTGGTTATCCTAGAATCTTGGTAGCGTTCTTCTTCGAGAGGGTTCCTGCGCTCATCCTTGCAGTACCATTACCACCGCTCTCACCCCGTCATCTTAGAATTACGAGATGGGGATACATATTTCTTCATCAAGGTGGAAGAGGTGGGATCCAAAGTGGTTATGATGACGATTTCTATACATGGTGGGAAAGACAGGTGCCTACTCTCGATCAGTTTCCATGTGTCAGGTTAGATTTTCAAGGAGACCCTGAACTCGTCCTCCCTCAAGGGGAGGCATGGGGAGATATAGGTATGTTTTTTATTTTTATATTATTTGATTTTTATGAGTTTTTATTCATAAAATTATATATACATATGTATAAGAGCTTGACCCTTCTTTATGTTTTATATGCAGATGTTGGACCAATGTGCCCCGATGGGAATCCTAGGCCCCATTCGTGTGTGCAACCCGTACAGGGTGGAAACGGTAGTTTACTGTGTGTCATTGAGGGGAAGCTGGTCATGCTTACCCAAGATGTCCCTACCCTATAGATGGATTGAACCCCTATGAGCATGCAGGAGTATGTTGTTGGGGTTCTGTCGACCTGGATATGCCTTCTCATAAGGGTGGATAGGGTCGTTCTTCATTACTGGGAGGCTGTAGAGGCAGTCGCAACTGAGGAGGATGAGGAACAGGCCTAGACTTAGGGATATATGGACTATGATCCCATTTTTTGTATATTGATACACTTATGACAGGATCTACAAATCAAAAACTTGCTATATCTATGGACATAGTATATATATATATATATATACTTTTGGTTATGTACATGCATCTCAAATACGTCTCTTATATTTATTTTACAATGTGTGTTAAGTGCCAATCTAGTATGTAATTCACATATGCATCAGTAATTATATTTTCATTTCTTTAAATGTGATTGAATGAAATATATACTCAAAGTTTATTCCAAATAATCTAACACGTAAAAACTGACGTAGTAAGTTAGGGTTTCGCACCCGATAATCACCATTGAGTTGGGAAACTATGAGCTGAGAGTCAAGTCTAACTTCTAGATGGGTAATTCCATGTAGTGTAGCATCCCATAACAACTCAATAACTGCACTGTACTCAGCCACATTATTAGTCGCAAGACCTAAGCAGGCGCCACCAAAGGCAACCAATTTTCTTGTGGGTGAATATATAACCCAGGCGGCTGAAGCCAGATCACAAGTATGGTGACTAACACCATCAACAAAACCTATGAACCACTTGGATGATGTCTAAAACAACCAACATATACTATAAAAAACACTAACCAGCTAACGACCTATTGTACATAAAAATAGATACAATAAAAATACAAGAACAAGTACCATGCCTAGGCATTTCCTTCTTCAGGTAGAGCCCATTTCTGGGCTCTGGCAACTTATTTCCATCATAATAAATTAATTCATAAGCTCCCTTTTTCAAAACCTTTGACACAACATAGGGACCTAACCACATCGACTTAAATTTCCCTGCCCCCAGGGGTTCCTTGTCTTGATCCCAGAGCAAAACAAGTTATCCCTTGGAGAAAACTCTTGGTTTGATGGCTTTGTCATATTGGTTCTTAGCCCTATTCTTATGAGCCTAGTTTGTAGTCAATGCATCTCTTCGTTGTTCATCCAGGTTCTCTAGGTGAAGCAAATGTTCTTCCATATCCATAGGGTCAGGAAGCACATGAATATCAATCTTAAGGGATGGAATCTCGCACTAAACCAGTGTGACTGCTTCCACCTCATAAATGAGATGGAACAGTGAAAAAATAGTAGCAGTATTAAAATTAGTCCAGTATGCCCAAAGTGCAGGGTACATCATGATGTGCCAATTTGACTTGCTCACATTGATAGTGCACTTTAGAATGGTTTTTAAGGTTTTGTTAAATGCCTCTACTTTTCCATTCGCCTAAGGGTAAAAGGAAGATGAATGATATTGAATAAACCCTAGCATGGTGGTCAACTCAGCCATCATACTGTTTTACAAATGACTACCATGCTCAGTGACAATCTGTTTTGGTATACCGAAGCAAGCAATGATTTGGTTGAAAATAAATTAAGTTGGTGTTTCGCCATCTGCTTTAAAGGTAGGCATTTCCTCTGCCCACTTCATGAAGTAGTCTACATCGACAATGATGTACTTGTGCCCCCCAGCAGAAACTAGATTGCATGTCATGTAATCTACCCCCACTTGGTGAAGGGCCCCACCTTGATGACGGGAAACAAAGGAGTAGGATTTGACCACATATTTCTGGTATAAGGCTGACAAGGATGACAGCGCTTTACAGCTTCCACACAATATTTGATTATAGTGGTCCAAAAATAACTGGAACATAAAATTTTATGGGTCATTGATAACCCAGATAAATGACCCCCACATGCTTTGTTATGGGAATCATTTAGGACACGCTCAGCATCCTCATGGGTGAGGCACCAATTAAGATCAAATCTACCCCTCGACGATATAAGGTATCACCGATGATCAGATATTTTTTTGCATTGACACGCAATTTCATCGATATTCCCCTGAGAAGGATGTGGAACACTTTAAGACTCTGGAGATACACTAAGATATCCCCATACCAGGGATTAGAGGTGGAAATTAGAAATATATACTCATCTGGGAATGAGTCTTCTTCCGCGACTACAATCTCTTCTGTAGGGAATTCCAAGATCAAATCTGTGAAAACTAAGGAATTTTTGGATTTAGTAGATTGAAAATCCAAGTCAAACTCTTGGAGAATGACTATCCATTTGTTGAATTTTCCCCCGATTATGCATCGGGACAAAACATAATGAAAATGATTTACATCTGCGACCACTGTGGTTGTCCTTAGCAAGATGTAGTGACACAACCTCTGAACAGCATAGATTGCTGCTAAATCCAATTTCTCGATGTGGGAGTACATAAGTTTAGGACCAACTAATGCACGACTAAGGTAATAGACAACATGCTCTTGAATCTTGTCGTCCCGCTAAACAAGTACTACTCTATAGTCAACTCCGACACAGCTAGATACAATATAAATTTTTTGGTGTAATCTGGTGGACGTAGTAAAGGAGTTGATAGTAAAGCTTTATTTAATGCCTCGAAAGTGAGTTGTCTGGTTTCATCCCACATGAATGGGGTGTCTTGCTTCAGCAAGCACATAAAACCCTTAGTTATCTTGGCATATTTGACTATGAAACGCTGAAGGAAATTATACTTCCTCTACAGACTTTGAAGTTTCCTGATGGAATGAGGAGGAGGCAGATTCACAACAGCCTCAACTTTCAAAGGATCCTCCTGTATTCCTCTGTTTGACACAATAAACCCTAATAACCTCCCTGACTCGATGTAGAAAACACACTTGTGGGGATTCAAGCGTATGTTATAATGTATACATTGTTCAAAGATCATACAAAGGTGATCTGTATGGTCCTTCCTCTTGTGAGAATGGGCAGGAAGATCATCCAAGTAAGGTTTGAAAATATTCTTGATATCGTGGAAGGAAAAATTCATTTCCTGCTAGAAGGTAGCTCTAGCATTTTTCAAACCGAAGGGAATTTTCGCGTACGCAAAAGTCCCCCAAGGAAAAATGAAGGTCATTTTATGTTGGTCTTCTGGATTAATTTGAGTTTGGTTATACCCAGAAAAGCCATCCATAAACGAGAATGCCTTGCTACCCGCACAAGCATCAATAATCTAATTGATAAAGGGCATGGGGTAGTTTTCCTTGGGACACTCTTTATTTAATTCACGGAAGTCAGTGCACACACGTATGGTCCCTTGTTTTTTATCAATAGGAACGGGATTGGATACCCATTCTGTCATGGCAATTGGGTAAATGAACCCCGCTTTCAGCAGTTTCTCCACTTCAGCCTTAACGGCTGCCTCTTTCCACGGATTTACAGGTCAAAGTTTTTGTCGAATAGGCTTAGCATCAGGGTAAGTGCAGATTTCGTGTTCAACGATAGATGGATATATTCCTAGCATTTGCTCATATGACCAAGAAAAGATGTCACGAAATTCATTAAACAAGGAATCATATATGGAAATCTCCTTAGGAGAGCAGTTTGCACCAATATGCACATTTTCAACGATGTTAGGGTTTATAGAGATGTTGATTGGAATAATAGGAGAGATGTTTTCCATATTCCCCTCGAAAAATACTCCCTCCTTTGGTAAAGGATAAATCAGTGAATCAACACCCTCTACCAGTCTCACATGAAACTCTTGATTCTAAATTCTACTCAACTCTAGAAGAAATAAGGACTTATGTTGAAGGTCTTCACAAGTATTTTATTGTCCATTCATCACTTCCAGAATGGCCTCATCCGAAGGAAAAAATCTAAGCCATCATAAGAATACAAAGAGTTCTCCGCCCAAGTGGGTAGATAAGCTTCATCTGACTCCTATGAGACTATAGAAGGAGTTGTGATGGAATCACCAATGGCATTAAGAACATCTTGGTAATATATTTCCACTGCAGATAAGGGCACTTGAGGTTCATGATAGGAAGGAAGGACCCAAGGATCAGTTCTATCGACAACCGTTGCAATAGACTTCCCTACACTCATAGAACCTAATTAGTTAATAGGGGTTGGGATATCAAATGTTCCCATTAAAGATGCATACATTCCGACCCCCGAGCTCTCATTAGCCGATTTTGTCTGATCTATCAAAGGTACTGTGGAATCATTAGTCTCCAAACAACCCTTCCGAGTAAAACTGAGTGGGTCAACTGCAACCAACTTCCCTTTGTGTGGAAACACTACAACTTGAAGAATGGACGAGGTGATTGCACACATAGCATAAGTCAAACTTCTCCCTAACATCAAGTTATAATCCAATGGGGCATCGATCACTTCGACCTTAACAGAAACTGCTTTCCCTACCAGCTTTATTTCGAAAGCTGGTAGGATACCTTGCAAAAGAAAATACCTTCCATCGAAAGCAGTAAGTAGAGCATTTGATGGAACTAGCTCTGAGGATCATAAGGCTTTCCAACAAGACATCGACATTACGCATGTGGAAGCACCTTCATTAACCATTATACGTCCAATGGTTTTACCTCCATGGACAACATCGATTGACAAAGCCACATGGTATGGCATGCGTATTTTAACATCGAAAATATTAAATTTTGCCAGTAGGCTCGATGAATCCATGCTACCTATGGACGCTAAGAGGGCATCCCGCTGAGCAGGATAACTCTATAACACCTCCAATGCCGACATCGCACAAGTATTTTGAGCTAAGTCTTCAACTACAGAGTAGTTGGAAGCAACCCTAGCATTAGGGTTGTGAAATGCTTTCTTAATGACACCTTTTAGTATCTTGGCCATTGGATTAACTGTTTTTTCAATAGTGAGAGGGTTTGAAGTTTCACCAGTAGGATTACCCTTCTATGGAGCCTCTGATTCATAATTCTTATTCCTTGTTTGGAGTAAAGTGCTGGATTGTACCATATTGATATAATTTTGATCAGGATGAGCACTAGAAGTGCCCCTGGCTACATTCGAAATAGAAGCTGCATTTTGTCCTTGGGGAAAAGGATCCTTTAGGGCAGTCGGTTGTTGATTCTTCAAAAACTTATGAGATTGTTCCATAATAGGTGTTGGAGGAGCTAGTCGGTGAGTCGACTAGACTAGTTAATCAAGTAATAGGAGATTAGGTCGGCCTCCAAAGGTTGTGTCGATTGACTGAACCGACAAGTAGTTATTCCTAACTGTTTTGTAAATCATAAATAATAGGCTGTTGAGCTAGATAAGAACTTATTTCAGTTCTGTGTATGTATGGACCCTCTTTTGATTAACTAATATAATATGTTATTCTATCACATGTTCGTGTCTCTTGTATATCTATGAATATATGGTTCTATATGTGTATTATTGGTAACCTTATGTGATCTGTGTGATTACAACATTGGTTCTGTTGCCGGTAGTACATATACAGATGATATGACCATATGTAGATGATATCAGAGAAAGAGATTAAGAATTGTTGGGATCGTAAGATCGCAAATTATTTGCAGAATTACATGAGAAGAAACAAATTGACCATTGCTCAGGCGAAGGAGAAATTCTTCAGCGAAACACATGAGAAATTTGTAGAATTGGTGCCCCAATTGTTGAAAAAACTATTAGATGAAGCCAGAAGCAACTAAAGATCAAGAATTGCTTCAGAAACTGATCCAAGGAGGACGAACAAACCTGTCGGAGTGGTTTGAGAAAATTGCAGATGAATTCTATGAAGAACAAGCAATAGAGGAGAGAATTCCAGTTGAAAGTATTGAAAAAAGATTTTATACCGACTTTACTGAGCAATTTCTTTGTTCACTACCAACCCTGTTGTTCAAATTTCTAATCGACAAAAGAGTATGCCATATAGTCGAACCTCATCCATCACTCATCGAACCGCCCGCAAACACTAACTAGGCAGAAAAGTAAAGAGCGTGGGAAAAATTATTACTGAAAGGGAGTGGGAGTACTTCCTGAACAAATAGACATAACTATCCGAACTTACTAAAGTGTCGGGTAGGCTATGGGGGGGTAGTTGGCCATGTGTCGGGGAAGAGTAAAAGGATTCTAGTTGACCTGAGAAATACCACCACCAGCAATGAAATGTCAACCTAAGAAGGAAATTGAGCAGAAAATGACTCACAAAGGTACATCGGACCTACAGAAGATTTGAAAGGGAGAAGAGGCAGAAAAGAAGGGAAAAGATACGAGAGCAAGCTATAGCACTCCAAAGAAGAATGGTTTCTAGGGTGACAGAACATGAGGAAAATCCACCACAGTAGGGTCATGACCAACAGGAGGAAGGCATAGATGAAGAGGTGTCACCATTGGAGGAATATTTTTGGATAGAGTAGCGAGAGGCTCTTTAACTGGAAACACCCCAAGAGGTAAGACCTTTGTCTCCAATAAATCCGAGTACCCGAATGCAGGCCATTTTTAAGGAGGACCTGAGACTAAGAGCTAGTGAGTTTGGTATATGGAGCCGACTAGACGACGAAGTAAATGATGACAATCATTTAGTGATCCGTCGACTAGAGAAAGGAAATTGGGTTACACTTCAGGCGTACCCGTCCAACCGAAGCATCCATTTACTCTACCCCGGACATGAAGGAGTGCCCCCCTGCCAAACACAACTTTACAAAACACAGAACATTCGGACTCATGGGCACAACAGTGTAGTTGGACATCGACAGAAGAAGTCAAAACTGACCTACAAGTTGTCGAAACAGAACCGACAACCAAAATATCTAACGAAAAATGAAAGTTTCGTCGAGACTAGCTATGGATAGAGAGATACACGAAATATCCCACTACCCACACCACCACCACGCCACTGCCACCTCCCGAAGGAGAAATCGACGCTGACATGGGGAATGGTTCAACACATATCCCTCTCTATGAGGGCGACAAAGACACCAAGAGACATGGGTTCGTCTGCGAGCCGATGTGGGAGGCCAATCAAGTTACAAATGAAGATAGACAAATGGCGTAGTTCGTAGGTGCCCTACTAAAGAGAACATTAACTTCGTATATGAATTATACTGAAAGGACACCTAACACATCTAAAGCAGAGATCAAAACACAAGATGTGAAGCATCTGGCATCAAAAAAACTTACGTCTACAATACAGAAACCAATAGAAACCGTCTGAGACTATGAAAAAAGATGGAAAGACCTCTTGAGCCAAATAGACTATGTTATTGATGAGCAATTACTGATTCAATGGTTTCTTGCAGGATTCTCCCAAAATATTCGACGATGTATAAGTCTGGAGACATTCAAAACATATGAAGAAGCACTGACAAAAGCTCTGCAGGTCGAGATGGATGAGGACTACCCAACATACCCTGTTGTCGACACACAAATTGAAGAACAGTTGGAAATCATGCAGAAATACTTAAGAGAACTGAACCTAAAAGGTCATGAGATATGATGCATGAAATTCTCTACAGCCAGCCATACTAAAGATAATTGTTGACAGGATGTAAGCTGACAAGACGTCCGTTTTGTTCAAACAAAATGTTTCTGCAATATCTGTCAGGAGCATGGATACCATACGATGAAGGATTGACCATATAACATGAAGAATGGAAAATCTTCTTGGTGTGTGATCTGTGAAGTTAAGAGCCATGCAACAGCCGATTGCCACTTGAACCTAAAAAACCGACAAAACTATCAGGCAGTCTACCAAACAAATGCAGTGACCCAGAATAATGACAATGTACCAAGGAACAATGACCAGAACGAACCAAGCAATCGACAATATGAAGGCCATAGATACGAGCGTCGGTTCAACAATTGTCGTGGAGGGTTTGGAGGATGAGGATGATTCTCTGGAAATCATGACAATCGACCATGACGACCAATCCAATGTTTTACATGCTATAAAGAAGGACACCGGTATGTGTACTGTCCATATAAAGACAGAACCGACCTAAAATTTTGTACTAGCTATGGTGTGGGCGACCACTCATTGGAATATTGTCCCACCATACTTGACAAAATTAATAAAAAGAAAAATGATGATGTATTATCTTATGTCCAAAAAAATGATATAGTTCGCACAAAGAATCTACACATAGTAACTAGAAAAGGAACGAAAATTGGAGGTGACAATCCAAGAATAAGCAAAGTTAAAGACTAAAATCAATATCCTAACCCTACAAAACAAAAACAAATATATAACGATGCATCAAACATGTTTCAAGAATTTGCTAGACAAGAAGATTTTGAACCTAGGTAAACATGGCCGACTCCAAATCCTGGTAGAAACGTTTACAAGACAAGTTGCTCAATGGTGGGACACCCATCAGTCAAGACTACAAACATGGACAACAACTTCGACTTCCTTCATAGAAAGGTTTGGAGGGAGGAAGCTAACTAAACAGGCACAAATACCTATCTTCACACAAGGACAAGATCTAGAAAACCACATAAGAACATGTGAAAAAGAATGGAGAAGACTTGGTTACAAAGACGAACGTATATGGCCACACCTATTTCCCTCAACATTGGATGATCTACCAACTAAATGGTATAAAATGGAAGAAGCACGAGGTGAAACATTTCTATGGAATGAACTTAGAGAAAATTTTATTAAGGACTTTAAATTTATACCAAAGACGAAAAAATTAGACAAAGCTACGAAACAAATAAAAACATGTATACAGCCGACTACTAACAAATCAACATAGAATAGCCAACCGAACGCAACATGCCATGATTAAAAAAAATACCACAATTGATGAAACTCCAGTTAGAAAATGAACACACATATGGGAAAATCTTTCAGTGGAAATCTAATCACCTGGAAACGGTCAAACCAGTCAGAACAATATTCAAAATCGAATCAACCGACAAAGACGATACCAACTGGATGGTGGCAGCAGATTTTCCAGTGACATTTTCACAGTTTAAATAAGGCAGTCCATAGATTAATGGAAGAAAGGTGCTAGAATGGATGGATGCAAAATTTAAAACCATAGAAATCAACATATCTAATGATAACATACAAAAAATGGCAAAAATCAGTGACTATTGGAGCAAAGAGCAAAGAACAGAAATCATCGACTTATTGAAAGAATTTCAGGATGTCTTTGCTCAAGACTACAAAGACCTAAAAGGGTTATTAAAAGAAATGGGAGAGATGAAGATCGACATCAAACCTGAATCCAGCCTATCAAGAAAAGACCCTACAAATTGGCTCACAAATACAAAGAAATGGTCAAAAAGGAGATCGACAATATGCTAAGGGCTAGAATTATTTACCCCATCGACCAGTCGGAATGGGCAATCCCAATGGTCGTCCAACAGAAAAATCATGACCTGACAAAGTTAAGAATATCTGTTGATTTTCAAGAATTAAATAAAGTCACTCTAACATATCCATTTCTGACCCCATACGCCGACGAAATCCTAAATGAATTTGCAGGTCACAAATGTTACTCATTCACTAATGGTTTTTTAGGGTATAATCAAGTACCAATAGCCAAAGAAGACCAGAAAAAGACAACATTAGTCTATGAATTTGGATCATTTGCTTACAGAGTGATGTCATTCGGTCTTAAGAATGCACATGCAGTATTTTGAAGAATAGTTGTCAAGACATTTCAAGAATACATTTATAAAATGATGGCAATATACTTTGATGATTGGACGATCTATTCCATGCTAAAATACCATTGTAAATGGTTAAGGCTTATGTTGGAACGATGTCGACAAATTCAGCTATCTCTCAATATATAAAAATGCATCTTCTTAACTCCTATAGGAATCTTACTAGGGCACATTGTCTACAAGGAATGCATCAAAGTCGATTTTGCAAAACTAAAAATAATCTTCGACTTAAAACTACCGGTGAATCCAAAGCAGGTCAAAGTATTGTTAGGTCATATAGGATATTATATAAAATTCATTCGACACTTCTCAGATATGACATACCCACTGGAAGAACTATTAAGAGATGATCAGGAGTTCGACTGGACAGAAGAATGTGATACATCATTCGACACATTGAAAAGAAAACTAGTCAAAGCACCCATTCTCAGATTCCCAAATTGGTTTATCAAATTCCATGTACATATTGATGCTTCAGGTTTACCAATAGGTGCGATTTTGACACGACCTGGTGAAGACAGAATGGACTACCCAATCATTTACAGCAATAGAAAATTAAATAAAGCATAATGCAATTACTCAACAACAGAAAGGGAGGCACTAGGGATGGCCTTTGCATTCCAAAACTATCGACACTACTTATTTGTTAACCCTTTCATATTCTACACTGACCATCAAAAACTTAAATATCTGGTAAAAAAGCCTCTACACCATGGAAGAATCTGTCGATGGTTGTTACTATTCCAAGAATTTGAATTCAAAGTCGTCGTTCGACCAGGAAGACTAAATGTTGGGCCCAACCACTTGTCGAGAATTGACACAAGGGAGGAACCGACAGGAGTCGAAGATGACATGCCGGATGCACACCTATTCCGAATAGAAGTTGTTCCTGCAGAATTTGAGGAAATAGCACAATTTCTAGAGAACAGACAATCACCTGAAGACATGAACACTAAGAAAAAACAAATTTTAGCCATGAAAGCTACACCATATAGTCTAATCAACAGATTTTTGTACAATATGGGTTTGGACAAAGTACTCCATCGATGTGTTTTAGAGCATGAACAAGAAAACATTATGTATGAAGCACATCATGGACCGGTGGGAGGACGCTTTCAGTCGGATACAATTGCTGAGAAAATCCAACAATCAGGACTGTGGTGGCCAACACTTTACAAAGACTACAAGAAGTTTGTTAGCAAATGTGATCGCTTCCAACGTCTAGGTCGACCTTTACCAAGCACAGAGATTCCCTTGATATCTATAAACCCAACCTTAACATTCAAAATCTGGGTTATCGACTTTATTGGTCCATTCCCAGTCCTAGCAAAAAGAACAGGTGCAAGGTACATCATAACAGCAATAGAATATGTAACTAAATGGGAAGAAGCAGAACCTGTCAAAACCTACTCTAGTGAGGTAGCTACTAAATTCATTTATGAAAATAGCATTACTAGATTTGGCTGCCCACTAACCCTAATCAGTGACCAAGGTTCACACTTCATCAATAAAACCATTGTAGCACTAACAGAACAATTCAAATTCGACCACCATCGAAGAACAACCTATCACCCTCAGTCGAATGGGGCGATAGAGGCATTCAACAATACATTAACAAGAGGTATAAAAAAAATCTACAACGCTGACAAAGACGACTGGGATGAGAAAATTCCTGCAGCATTATGGGAATACAGAACAGTATATAAATGATCGACAAACCAAACACCTTTTCGATTAGTCTATGGACAAGAAGCAGTCATCCCTTTACACTTCCAACAACAGACACCAGTAATAGCCGACATCTTACACATCAATGTCGAGGAAGAAAGGAAGGACAAACTAATGCAATTAGCTAAACTAGAAGAGCACCAATTAATTGTTGTACAACACCAGGAAATTCAAAAATAATAACAGAAGGCTTGGCACGACCGAAACATTAAAAATAAAAACTTGTTGGTCGAAATCTTGCACTACTGTATAACAGTCGGATGAAAGGAAAACCAAAGAAACTCCACACAAAGTGGATGGGACCCTATATTGTCAAAGAAATCAATGCCAATGGTTTAGTCCGACTAAGACCATTACAAGGCACGGTATTTTGGAAACTGGTAAATGGTGCCCAACTAAAGCAGTTCCAAAAATGAAAAATTTTGAAAAAAAATAAAATAAAATAAAATAAATCTAAAGATAAAAAGTTGTATAACTCTTAACAAAAACTATAAAAAGCAAAAACCTAAAAATCTGAAAGAATCAAATAAAACCAAAATGACAGGAAATCTCGACAGGCGTAGTATACCACCATTCAACAATAATCGACATGTTCACCATCGACATACCGCATATCGACCATATCATAGACATCGACAAGAGGATCAAAAGGTCCAATCAACCCATTATGACTACGGTCAGAAGGAGTGCCAAAACCATATCTCATTGAATCAGTCTTCAATAGAGCATCCTTTACCATCAAATCCACCATTAATAGCACCATCGAAAAGATTGTCGTCCACTCCACCTATAAATACTACGTCAAACGAAGACTTCATACTGTTTTACCAAGATCTAGAGTGACAGAATTACCAAACTTCCATTAGAAAATCAACTACAAAGAAAGTTGAACCAGAAACCGACAAAATGGCCCCAAAACAAACCAAATCCATGACAGCCAAAGCAAAAGAGTTGGAATCCATTGTAAGCCCACTATTGAAACGGCTACAAAAACACGAAAGTACAGGAAGTTTCATGGACGCGTCACTGGGTAGAAATCAAAAATTGGGATTACAAGGGTAACTCAAGAATGACAGAGGAAGGGAACAAAATCAACCAGCGTACCATTTTGAATTACATGAATGTGCCCCTCCTGGCGAGTTTTGGAGGGACGAAAGAAAATATCGCCAAATTCATCATCATTCGGTACCACAATGGGAAGCTCTACTTTGATAGACCAGTGGAAATATCATCCGAAACCATCTACAAACTTACTGGGCTTTCAAACAAAGGTGACCCTGTTCTTGTAGGTATCAAAGAAGGGGGTTGTTCGAAAGACTAACCGAGACACCGACATGGAAAAACTCAAAAGGGTTAATTATTGAACAAATTAAATCCAATACACCTAAAATAGTGGCCAAAATCGTATCTGTAGGCATGACTATCACAGGATGAGGCTGCGATTTAAAACTCAACATGTTGGAAACTATCGACTGCATAGCAGAATCGGGGAAGGTACACTGTTGGGATCAATACGTGGCCGACGTGCTCAAGTCTATCTATGAAAAGTTCCAGGAATCAGGTGCGATAATCAGATTCCCATCACTATTAACATGGATAGCGATGTATCACCTATGTCCAATTGGGCATAAAGACTTCCTGGAGCCGACCAGGTTTCATATGTGGCATTTCAAGCCTTTCTCAATGGTTGGATCTCCACAGGAACAAGAAGAAGGCAAAGTGTTCTTAGAACACTGGTTTCAAAATCTAAAACTTCAAAAAGATAGATGGAGGGTGCCTCAAAACATCCGAAGATGTCTACCTCCTACAACACACATCCATTTGGAACTTGACCACACCGCGGTATGGCATGCGCAAGGTTCCACAGCAAAAGCAAGGCCACGCGACTATTATCCAATAGCCGAGGATATGTTTACAAAACTAGCCAATAAGACCAAAACCAAAATACCCATACCAGAGGCCGCAAAAGAGATTAACCATTCTATTTTTGAACCTTCGACCGACCAGGAGAAGGAAGAAGACTATGAAGTTCACCTTCATATTAGTACCTTCACTTCAGAATATAGCCTGACAATGGAGCAGAACACCCTTCAAATTGAAAATGCACCAATAGAACAACAAGCCATGGTACCGACAGAACAAGACACCATAGTCCCAACTCAACAACAGCAGGACGAAGAAACAGAGTCAAAGAAACCAGAATATCAGCTGACGAAGAAGAACATCCACAAATAGCTGCAAAAATTGCCAAGTATCGGAAACTCCTAGAGAGTACAGCAAAAGGATAAGGGAAGTGCAAGCTTATCCTCCAAAAAATCTCAGAGGATGAAGATGAACTACATGTTAGGGAAACCGACATCTTGATAGACAAATAAAGTCTCTATCAAGGAACAGTTCAAACGATTTATCGAAGAAGAGACAAGGAAAGCGAAAGAAAAAAAGGTAAAACTTACAAACCCTCCTACAGTCGAAGCCATTTATTTAGTTTCAACACCCCCACCCCCTTCCCTAACCCAAATAATACAGGAAAATATGCCATTGTCAATCAACATCAGTCCTGTCGACTTGTGCAAAATTGCAATGTCGAAAACACTTAAGGAGAGAATGGACAAAGATGTCGACCTCCAATAGTTCATCAATAAGCTACCTGACATATTTCTCAAAGCCATGCAGATCACCACTACTCATAAACTCATAGAGTCAAGCTTTGACTGACAGAGCCTCACCTTACAAACCGCCCAAGCCTCACCACCACCAAAAATTATGGGAGACATTCAATCAACATTTCTTAGAAATCTCGACAAGTCAACCCAAATTGTCGCAGCATGAACTTCATCTTTCACACTAACCTTCACACCAGCCAATGAACTGGTCGAAAACCTAGAGGACGATGATCAGGGTGATGCACTAGAAATTAACCAAACCATTGACAATCTCTTTGACTCTGTCGAATCTGATGACCCTATCAACCCACAACCAGAAGTCGAAGATCCTATATCGACAGAAGGAATTCCAACCACTCAAGTGACCCCAGCTCATTCACCAACTTCAGAACCTCCTGCAAAACCAGAACCACCATCGCCACCACCAGCACCAGATTTTTCCCATAATCCAGTACCACCATCCTCACCACCATGGGAAGCACAAACAAACAAAATTCCCACCCATGTAAGTCAGCAAGCTAACCATGCCATAATAGAAGTCCAGTCGACAGAGAACCCACCAACTTAAGAGCATCAAACACGGCAACAACAGCCAACATCAGTACCATCAGGATCAGTAGTGGTCCATCATTCTAAACATAAGAGCAAAAAATAAGAAAATAAGAAAAAAGAACAACAACAGACACAAACGGTTATCCACCTTCATCAACTAGGGTCGACTACTGCAGTCGACACATCAAAACTTAGAGATGGAGAACTAGGTCAGCTATTGGGAGCACTCATTTAGGAAGCTACAATAAGAAATTAAAGCCAAAAAGAACAGATAGACAAACTTAAAGAATAACAAGTCAAATTCTTGACCAAATGCAAGAATTTGACTCATACAGTTTTACCATGAGCAAATGAGATCGACACTGACAAACCATTAGAGAGAGCTTACTAGCTGCTGGAAAGTGTCGTGTCGATCCTTCAGGCACAACTACATGCCAAGAAAGAGGAGTGAAAAGAAGAAACATCTGTGTTATTAAGACAGCAGTACATAGCATTTTCAGAAGCACACATAGTACTACAAGAACATCTGGAAGAGTCAGCTACTATAGAATAAGTACTGCACAGCTGGTATACCCACTATGGCTAAGTATTTCAGCAAGCTCAAGAAACCCTCGAACATATCAGAACACTAGAAAACCAACAAGGTCTTGATGAAGCAATGAGGAGCACAATACTAGATCATATTGTATTGGAAACAACAAAGCTAGAGAATCTAGAGAAACAAGCTCATCAGTGAGTGAACCATGCTCTTCCCAGCATGGACAAACTCGACACAATCTGTCCACAAATGCAAAGGTTGATGGACAAAGAAGATGAAAAAACCCAATTTTGGGGGCCCGGCATGAATAATATTATAGATCTTTCAATTCAGGAGAAAATGTCGACCCTATCCAGCATTAAAACCTTGACCATAGATATCTAGAGAGCTCTCCGCAGTTGGGCAGAATTTCAACACCAACTAGCCATTACAGCAGAATCCATGGTCAAAGTATGTGTACAGAAAAGACCATCTATTAGACTGCACGGACCATGAAGACAGAACAAAGAGAAGAAAGCTACTTAAGACAGGATTTTTGTTACCCCCCCCCTGTTTCTTCGGGACGAAGAAAGATTTTGTTCCTGGGGGAGATGTTGGAGGAGCTAGTCGGTGAGCTGACTAGACTAGTTAATCGACTAATCGGAGATTAGTTCGACCTCGAAAGGTCATGTCAGTTGACTAAATCGATCAGTAGTTATTCCTAACTGTTTTGTAAATCATATATAATAGGTTGTTGAGCCAGATAAGAACTTGGTTCAATTCTGTGTATGTATGGACCCTCATGTGATTAACTAATATAATATGTTATTCTATCACCTGCTCTTGTCTCTTGTATCTGTATGAATATATGTTTCTATATGTGTATTATTGGTAACCTTATGTGATCTGTGTGATTAAAACAAGAGGGCATTGATAAGTAAGGTGGTATCCCTAGCACAACTTACAAGTAAACTTGACCTTTTTCTTGTCTCTTTTGCCCCCATCCGCATTGTTTGTGGGCTTTTGCTTTTTTTGGTTACCCTCACCCTTCTTCCCTTTCTTATTTTTTCCACCGGGTTACGGATTTCCCTTCTAAGAATACTGTGAAAAAACATTTGCATTTTGTGGTGAGGGGGTGGCAGCCTTAGTTGCCTTTGCTGGAGATTGCTTCACTGACAATTCATGGATTTGCTTAGCTAGTGATTCGGCAGTAGGATAACTAACTGAACCAACCACGCCATCGTCATGGGGTATAGGATTGGGTTTCTCTTGATTGTTTGTAGACCTCAGCACCTCATGTATGATTTCACACAAAATCCCAGACTGAGCATATATCAATTCTAACTGTTGGGCTCTAAGGATAGACTCATCTTCTGTGGTCACCCCCGAAGTGGATACGTCCTTAGAAATGTAAGGCAGTAAATATTTTAAGAACCACTCTAATAGAAACTCGAGAGGTATAGTGGCTTGAATAAGCCTCTTTCGTCTTCACCACTCCTGAATGTGATAAAAAATATGTGTCTCCTTGTTCTGTCGAAAATTTGACAACAAGTTTGTGTCAGCATCATACCAAACATGAAGCTGAAATTGGTTAAGGAACATGGCTTCTAAATCCAGAAAACTATCATATGTAGTGGAGGGAAGTTATGTGTACCATTTTTCTGCCACATGATTCAATGTTCTCTGAAATAGCCTCAACCGAACGAAGTCATCGTTCAGTGAGTTCCAAGAGAACCAAAGGTGAAAAGTGGTAATGTGTGCACCTGGATATTCACCACCTTTTCCTTCAAACTTAGGAATGTCTAATGGAAATTTAATAGGTACAGGTGGCCATTCCACATTGTGTCGCACGGGGTCATTCATTAACTTTGACAAATATGACAAGTTTAAAATTGCAAGGAAATGTAGTTTCGGCCTAACTGGGGTTTGATAATAAGGAGTTTGGGGTATGGAAGTACCTTCCCCTTGACTCCCAAATGAAAAGGTGGGGTTGCCCCCAGCCACCAGTTATGAAGTGGTTGAAACATTCTGGAAAGGATTCCACCCAAAATCTAGTGGATTACTAGTTTGCGGTACATTATATGTGGTTTGACCTGCTCCTAACGAAACTGGAGTTTGAAACATAGGAGCGGGAATCCATCCACTAAAAAGTGAAAAGGGGGAGCTCGTGAAAGGAGATGAAACCTGACTAGGCGTCTTAAAATTATGACATGTGAAGGAATTTGTGTTTCCAGGTGACATGCCCACATATGTAGGTGTAGGACCTACATAAGGATTGTATGGAGGAATATGTCCTCCATTCCATGGAAAACCCTAGATGAACGAAGTGGACCCACTTGGACCACTTTGAGAAATTTGCATAAAAGAAGGAGAAGTAAATGGTGCAATCGGAATCCCAGTGACCACCCCACTAGACTAACCTACCATACTAGAAGGTGCTGAGGGTTGACCCACTCGAGCACTTGGTGAAAGAGGTGAAATAGATGCAATAGTTCTAGGAGCACTCACCGGGGGAGGTGAGACTCCACCAGCCAAACTGGTTGAAGTTGGGGTAGACATACCCTCTCCTGACCTAGACATAACTCGACTCAAAGGAACACTAGAAACAGGTGAACTAAACGGGAGGACTTGGACTGTCACAGGATTGTTCATATCAATCAGAGGTGGATTGAATTTTCTTGCAAACTCGTCTGTCTGCAAGTATTCTATCTCTACTGTTGATGTTTCTTCCTAATTAATTCTGAGTTCTGGTTCACCAGGAACTTCGCCAACACCAATCAGTTCAAAGGAACCGTCTATATCGAGTCTTCACCTTTGAGGTGGTGGTGGAGGATCCACTGTAGGATATGGAGGAAGTTTGTGCAACCTTCTGGACCAATGAAGAGGTTGGTACTCCACAACTATAAATTTGACTCTCACACCTAAAGGCCAATTAAACACAAACAAGTCAAACAACACCCACTAAAAATGTCCTAAGTAACACAAACACACCAGATAGAAGATACACCTTCCAAAGGAAATCCTGGGATGATTAGGGCCCAGGACCAACCAGCGAAGATAGAAGGATGTTTACTTGGCATCTAGTGAAGATGTTTCTAGGTGCAAGTGCTGGAATCACCCAGCCGTCCTTCCAAATTGTCTACCGAGGTTACCTTCCAAGTCCATCCTAGGTGTACTGGAAATAGTATTCCAATACCACCTATGTACTATCCTAGTGTCTGGAGACTAAGGCTACCAAATCTACATCGAGAGTCCGGTGAAACAGTCGCAATCCTGATCCTTATGCATGGGCAAGGTAGTTAAGCCTGAAACCTTATCAACATCGGCACCACACGGAGCCCAAGAGGTGATATTGACAAGATCCCCAAATGCATAAAAATCCTTGTGAACAATCAAACAAGGAAGTGGAGGGTTGTCTCTTCAACCGAGTTCTCATGCAGCCTCGTGCTTATCTCCTGTGTGAGAGGAGTTTTTGGATTGTCTCTTTTAGAAGAGGATTTACCAAATGAAAGGCCACTACATTTGAAATCAAATTTTTTTGGACAATTTAAACTCCTAGTCCAAAAACCTAGCCTAAGATAGTTGATGTATGAACCTATAAAAAGAAACTTACTAATAAATTTTAATTAAACATTCTTTTTAATGGGTTGCATTAGTCAAATATAGTGGAATGAGACTCAATGGTGTTATAGACTCAACAAAGTGAAAGCAAATGATGTATAAAAATTTGAAATGAATGCAACTTTTTCCTTTCTTTTTCTTTGTAAATGAAATCTAATGAAACTTTTAAACAATATGAGAAACTACAAAACTTAAAACTTTTATATTCTTTTGAAAAAATAGTGAAAAGAACAACTAATGCAAACTAATGCAAAATGCAACAAAAATGTTTGTTGTCTTTCCTTTTTCAAAAAATTCAAAAGTTATATGCAACTAAATGCATTATGAGCAAATTAACAATCTGATCATATAAAGTGTAAATGATGGCAGTCATACCCTGCTGTAACATTCTTCAACCAATAGGAAAAGAAGACTCAGACCCTAGACTTGGAAGAACTATCGACTTGCAAGGACCAATAGATCTAAAAGATGGCAAGAATGACTCACTCGGACTACCAGAAAAGTAGTCCCAAGTATATTAGTGTCTTAAAGGACTGATCCATGACCAAAAAAACACAAGCACTCAGACCAAGAAACCAAGCAGGAAGGACCCAACAAATTCACACACAAAGAAATCAAACCAAACTTACTCAAAAAAACTTGAATTAACAAGCAATAAGTGAAATGTATACACCCTAAGTTATAGTATCATGCTAAATAAGAACCCTATCAAACTCCAGAAGGATCAGAAAATGAAGGATAGGAAAAAACCTTACTAACTAACAGACACCTACATAAAATTTGTGACTGTCATAAAGGCATCCCGCATACCATACGTGACTATTATCGAAGCAACCCGTGAATACAATTGATAATTCACGTCTGCATATACTAACAAGTCGCAAATACTGTCAAATTTTTTTAAAGACAAAAATGAATGACACAAAGGCTCTTAGCATGAAGTACTTACAATTAAAGGAAAAAACTGAACATATCACTAACAGTCAGAGAAAAATGGACAGAAAACCAAAATAAAGGACCCACAACATTTTGGACTCCCCGACGGAGTCGCCATTTCTGTTGTTCAGGAGAATACAACCTTATAACCTAGGGTCTCTGGGGTTACCGACATACTAAATAAACTTATAGAATCTCAACCATTAAAGAATTTGACAGATAAATGAGGAAGAAATTAGGTGTACCTTGCTTATGACGGTTGATCCTAGGATTCTTCTTCAATCCGAAATTGCTCCAATAGCTTCTAGGGAATCTCCAATACTTGCAAAGAGCCAAACCTTTCCTACAATATCTTATATATTATATAAAAGATTAATGAAATCATATGCTTGTATTGAAATGACAAAACAATTCAAAAATCATAATACATAAGAGTACAAAGACACAGATTGGAAGAAAGACTCTCTTTATTGATAAACAAGTTATGGAAGATTACAACCAGTATTTGAAACAAGTGTTCCTTTGCTAGACAAGGGAAGTGAGTTATGTTGCTCCAAGATCTCCAAAGGAAAACCACCAGCATAACGTTTCTCTAGAAATGGTCATGTTTAGCCTCAACCCCTACCCTCTATTTATACATGAGAAAAGACAGAGGTTACGAAGGTTGAGATGGTTGGGGAAGTTGTGATAGTTATGATTAAGAGCCCAACTGTCCTCGACTAAACTTGTTTATATTTTTTAATTTTGGATTATGGCATTCGTGACTATTAATACTAGCAGTTCGTGCATGATACGTGACTTTCATAAGGGAAACTCGCGAATTCCAACCCAGATAATGTATACGTTGGTTGCAATGTCAATACTCGTGAATGATTCATGGGTTGCAATGGAAATAGTCACGAATTATCCCTAATGACTATAAAAAAAATAGGTCAAGCTCGTATGAGGATGATGCATCAAAGGTCATGCACATTTATAGTGTTTTGGCCACTTCTATCCATTTTTTCCTTTTTATGTACCGACACATTGAGTGCCAATACTCAGACGAAGAAGTGCCATTTCATAGGATAACAACTGCATATAAATCTCTTCCTCCAAGTCCCCATGGAGAAAGACTATTTTTACATCTAACTGTTCAAGATGCAAATCTTCTACCACCACTACACTTAAAATAGTCCTAATTGAAGTCATTTTAATAACAACAAAAAAATATTTAATCAAAATCTATACCTTTCTTTTGCACAAATCCCTTTACCGCAAGTATAGCCTTAGATCGCTTATTTCCTCCTTCTTCTTCCTTCAACCTGTAAACTCATTTATTATGCAAGTCTTTTTACCTGCATGAAACTCAACCAACCTCAAGTCTGGTTTCATACCAATGAGTCCATCTCTTCGTTCATGCCTTTCTCCCACTTCTTTCTAATTTCCACCTGCATTGCTTCTTTATAACATTTTGGTTCACCAGAATCAGTCATCAATAAATAATAGAATGAAGGAGAGAATCGTTCAGGGGGTCTACTTAACCTGGTATATCTTCTTACATTTACAGGAGTTTGAGATACCTATTGTTGCTCTTAATTTTCTTGTACCTTTGAAACTTCATTTTCTTTGATTTCATCAAGCACTGTGTACTCTCTATTTTCCTTTTCCTCTTTCTTTCCCTGCAAATAATCTTTGTACATAACCTTTTCATTGAATACTACATCTCTTCTCCTAATGATCTTGTGATTTTCATAATCCCATAAGCAATAACCAAAATTATCAACCTCATATCCAATAAAGTTACATTTCTTGGATTTAGCCTCAAGCTTTGTTATATTTTCTTTATCAATGTGGACAAATGCTTCACAACCAAAAGTTATGAGAAGTGAGTAGTTTACCTTTTTACCTGTCCATGACTCCTCTGGAATTCCACCATTCAAAGAACTTGAAGGTCCTATGTTTATTAAGTCACAACAACAATATCTACAGTATCATATGTTAATGTCCCTGTAACATCCACTGTAACATGGCTTATATAGCATTACTTTCCAATAGTCTTGAAGGAGCTCACATGGGCGCAGTTTTCTTGGTTAAACGTAATTCTTAAGGTTTTCCTCGTTCCATGGCAGTGATCGTTTGGAGGTTAGCAGAGACGGCTTGTTGACAGGCGGTTTTTTCCCTAGCTGTGTGTGTTTTCTTGTGGATTGGGAAGTGCTAGCTGCCTTGGTTTTAGGTTTTTCTAGCGGTTTGGCGTTTTTTGTGGGGTTTTGGTTGCCTTGGGGTTCTTTATGGAGGATCAGGAGGCTGTTGATTACTCCAGTGACAGGCTGGAGAGCAATGATATCTGGGAGGTGACGGGTGGCGGTTCTTTGGAGCACTTGGTGGAAATCCCGAGGTTGGGTCTGGCTGATCAGGGTCCGGTCGATAAGCTGCTAGGGTTGGCAGAGTTTTCTTCTCTGTCAGTTTTTCCTGTCTCTTCGCCGGTTGCTCAAGTTCCGACTGTGGCGTCCTATTTTCAGTGGCATGAGGGGTTGTTGGGGTCTTCCAGCTGGTCGGATGCGGGGGTGTCTTTGCCTCCAAATTTAGGGCCTCTTTCGTCTCCATTGCAGCAAGGGATTGTGTTTGATGAAGGATGTGCACAGGCGTTTGTAGGTGGGGAATGTGGCCAGTATTTGCAGGGACAGGGCTCGAGCGGTGATACATAGACGGAGGATTGGAGGGTTCCTTTGTTAGCTGCGGAGCATCGAGGGTGTGGCTCTCCCTGTTGGGTTCCATTGAATGAATGTCAAGGGGATGCGGGTATTTCGGCTGTGAAACAGGTTGGGGCTCATGGTTCTTCAAAGGGGCGTCATAAGAACTGGATCAAGAAGAAGTTGGTTAGGAACTATGCTGTTGGAGAGGATTTAGCCTGGGACAACGTCTTGAAGATGGCTAAATGTACACTGGTTGGTCGGGTTTTAGGGCGAAATTTTTCTAAGAATACCATTCATGAATGGGCTGCAGTTTCATGGGGTACCCACTTTGGTTATGTCCCGGAGATTGAGATGTTGAACAGAGGATGGTTTGCTATAAATTTGCAGAAGGAGGAGGATTTTGCATGGCTCCAAACCAAATGTTGGCATCTTGATCATTCTCCTGTACTTATGAAGCCATGGAACCCCCTTTTTGATGCCAGCAAGGAGAGGGTGGACATAATCCCTATTTGGGTGAAACTACCTGCACTTCCCCTTCATTTCTGGGATTTATATCATTTCAGAAGGAATGGTGATATCCTTGGTACTTTTCTGGAAGCGGACCTATCTTATCTTGAAACAAAGGAGAAAAAGGTGGCTCGAATCCTGGTGAATTTGAACATAAGGGAGGGGTTGGCAGAGTCTATTATCTTGGAGTGGGGGCTGGATCCCATTACACAGATCTTGGATTATGAGAATGTTCCATTTAGGTGTCGACGGTGCCATGTATATGGGCATCCGACGGCATCTTGTAAATTGCAGGTGATATCTCATATGGGTAATCGCAGGAATGGTGTTCGTGTTGCTTTTGACAAACCCTCTGAGATGCCTCATGAGGTTTTTGGTCCTTCTCAGTCCTCTGCGGAAGATTTGGACAGTGATATGCCTGTTGAAGACCTGATTGTTCCTATTTCCGGGGTGGTTGAAGAGATTTTGGAACAGCCTGTGTAGTCCTTCATTCCGGTTGAAGAAAAGGCTGTTGGGGATCCCTCTGGTCCTGGTAACCCTAATCTTCCTTTGTTATCAAATGTTAATCTGTTTTTGAACAATGTTTCTTTTCATGGTTTTGATTGGATTGATGGGTTGAGGAAACTATCACTTTCAGGACAGTCTGACCTTCATATGCCCCCTGTCTCTAAAGAGGTCTTTAAGGGTTTGGGCTCATATTTTGTTGCTCCCTGTTCTAATTTTGACCCTGTCCAGCCTTTAATTGTCAATTCAGATTCTGCTCTTGTCAAACCTGTTGCTTTGGAAGCTCCCTCTCCTACTGTTGTGTTCCCTGCATCTGCTAATTGTTCTGAGGAGTCCTGTCATTCCCCTCAAGATTCGTTGGAGTCAGGTTATTTTCTAAGATCCTGCCACAAACCAGTTCAGGGGTTGGGTAAGAGTTCCTCGTCGGTGAGAAAAGGTAGAGGTCGAAAGACTAATCTTTCCAAGGCTCAGTCCAGAGCCAAGGAGGATATGCTGGGAGGTACACAAATTTCGATTGAAAAGGCCCTTAGAGCGGAGATGGCCTTGAAGAAAGGTCGTTTATGAAGATCATGTCTTTTAACTGCAGGGGGTTGGCTGGGCCTGGAAAGAATACAGCCCTCATGAGGGTGCTTTCTCTTGAGCATCCTGATGTGTTAATGTTACAAGAAACTTTAGGTGTTGGGGCGGTGATTCAGGGGAAGTTGGAAAGCTGGTTTCATGGTTGGTCATTTGTGTCTTTAGATGCTAAAGGTAGATCTGGGGGATTGGCGGTGGGTTGGAAAAATAAGTGTGTGAAGATGATGAATGCTTGGGGATCAGAGGCTGTGTTGGGTGTGGAATTATTGTTTGAATATTTGGGGATTTCTCTTTCAGTTCTCAATATCTATGGCCCTTATATTAATAGAGCTCCTTTTTGGGAGTCATTGTTTCAAAATCCAATGGCTATTGGTGATTCGGTGGTGTTGGGAGGGAATTTAAATTTCTCAATGGGGCTTAATGAGGTGTGGGGTTCACATGCTCAGGTTGACTCATTGGCGAGGTATTTTGTGCAAAAACTGATGATGCAGGGCTTGCTGGATATTGAGCCTGTAAAACTTAAACCGACTTGGAGGAATAAACGTTGTGGGAATGCTAGGGTGGCTAAAAGAATTGATCGTTTTTTGGTTGTTGAGCGTTTGGTGGACAGTTTTTTCTTGGTAAGACAATGGGTGGGCAGTGGGGGTCTTTCTGATCACTTCCCCATCTTTTTAGAAGTTAAAAAGGGGCCAATCAATCCTCCGAGCCCTTTAAAATTCAATAAAAGTTGGCTTCAGGAAGAGTCTTTCAAAAATATTTTTCTTTCTCATTGGCTTCCTTTTGGGAGGGAAAATGACAGGTCGACTGCATTACAGTTTGCAGACAATATTAAACGCCTTAAAGTGTTTATCAAGGAATGGGTTGTAGCGAAGAGGACGAGAGATGAGGCTGAACTGAAGTCTATTGAAGAAGCTCTCCTTCTGATGTATGAAGGCAATGGAGGGGGGTTTCTATCTCTTGAGTCTAAAGAGATCCTGACCAGGTTGGAGGGCAGGCACAATTCTCTTTTGTTGGAAAAAGAGGAAGCATGGAGACTTAAAAGTTGTGCGATTTGGTTGGAAAGTGGAGATGATAACACAAAGTTTTTTCACGCCTATGCCAGAGGTAGGAAGGTGGCCAATACGATCTGGAGTTTGCAGGATGAGGAGGGTTCTTCATATGTTTCTTTTGATGAAAAGGCCAGTTGTGGGGTATCTCATTTTCAACAATTGTTCAAAGCACCAGATCAGGCATCAATTGTAGAGATTATTCAACTAGCCCAGATGTTCCCTCGTTTCGTGGATGAGGAGGGTAATGGGGAACTTATGAAGGCTGTTTCGGAAGAAGAACTTAAGATGGTTATGGGAAGTTTTAAAAAAGACAAAAGTCCAGGGCCAAATGGCTGGACTATTGATTTTTTTCTGGCTCTCTACGACATCTTGGGGATGGATTTGTTACAGGTGATAGAAGACTCTAGGTCATCTGGTTGGATTCCGGCGAGCTTCAATGCAACTTTCATTGCTCTCATCCCAAAGTCCGACAATGCCAGAACTCTTTCTGATTTCAGGCCTATATCTTTGTGCAATTGTGTGTATAAAATTATCTCTAAGGTCATTGCGGTTAGATTGAAGGCTATTAGTTCATAACATATTTCTGCAGAACAGTTTGGTTTTCTGGAAGGTCGGCAAATCCTTGAGGCAGTAGGGGTGGCTCAGGAAGGACTTCACATTCTTAAAGCAAGAAGGCTGAAGGGGGCTATTCTTAAAATTGATCTTTCTAAGGCTTATGATAGAGTCAGTTGGATTTATTTGAGGCTACTTCTAACACATCTTGGTTTTGGCATCAGTTTTATAAGATGGATTATGTCTTGTATTACTATTGTTTCTTTCTCTGTTTTGATCAATGGAGCAGCTTCATCTTTTTTTCATGCAGAGAAAGGGCTGAGACAAGGATGCCCTTTGTCTCCACTCCTCTTTCTTTTGGTTGCTGAAGGATTAAGTAGGGCATTAAGAGGAGCTCGTGCAGAAGGTCGTTTCACTGGGATTCAGATTGCTCCAAATCTAAACATTACACATCTACTTTTTGTGGATGATGTACTGATTTTCTGCTCCGGTACTAAGGGAGACTCTAAGGTGCTTAAGGAGATCATGGATCTTTTTTCAAAGGCCACTGGAATGGAGATAAATGTTGGCAAATCATCATTGACTACTCATATGTTAAGACCTGAAGAGGAGTCTGAACTATTGAGGTTTTTTCCTTTTACTACAGCAGGTTTGGAGGAAGGTCTAAAATATCTTGGCTTTACTTTAAAAGCAAACAATTATCAGAAACAGGACTGGTTTTGGCTGATTAGAAAGGTTGAGAAACGCTTGATGGTATGGAGTCATAAGTGGCTTTCTAGAGCTGGCAGATTAGTTTTAGTCAAAGCTGTTCTGGAAGCAATTCCGGTGTATTGGATGTCTTTATCTTGGATACCGAAAGGGATCCTTGACAGGATTAGGAGGATTTGTTTTAGATTTCTCTGGAGTGGACATAAAGAAGATCAGACTACTCCTTGGGTGAACTGGAAACGGATTGCTGTTCCAAAAAGATATGGTGGATGGGGTCTTAAGGATATTTTTCTGTTTTCAAAAGCTTTGGTTGCTAAGGGTGGGTGGAGATTGTTGAAATCCTCCAGTCTGTGGTCTCGAGTGTTAACATAGAAGTATATTTTTGGAGAGAGTCTGCTGGAATGGATTAGAAATCCCAGGAAGTCTCATGTTGGAGGCTCGGTGATTTGGAAAGCAATTGTTACCTCTTTCGATTTGATTGAAAATCACTTAGCTTGGGATGTGGGTAATGGTGAAAGTGTTATGATTGGTAGGGACCCATGGATGGGCAGTATTCAACAACACCTTCTCCCTCCTGATGTTATTGATCTACTAGGTCTACAAGGGGTAATCATGTTAAACCAATCAGCTATTCCTAGGATCAATGAACCGTGGATTCAAATTTGGAAAAGGGTTGTTTCCTTTGAATTGGGGGCTAGGGAAACTGTGATTTTGGATCAATATATTCGGGAACTGGTAAGGGCTAACATTATCCTCTCAGATCAAGAAGATACATTGGTCTGGGAGGTTGATCCAGGGGGTGTTTACAGTCCTAAGGCAGGGTATTTAGCTCTTTGCACTGGGTTGGCTCAAAGGGTTGCAGTCTGGTGGTGGAAGCCTCTATGGAGGCTTAAATGCCCAGCCAAAACCAAGATGTTTATGTGGTGTATTTTGTATAATAAGGCTCCAACGTGGGATGTTCTTCAAAAACGCTCTTTTCAAGGCCCAGGATGGTGTGTTTTATGTAAAAAGGAGCTGGAATCTTCTCTGCACTTGTTCCTTTCTTGTCCCTACATACTTGATGTCTGGAAGGAATTTTCCATCTTGATTGGTTATAATTGTCAATGGGAAGGGGAAACTGTTGGGGATGCCTGGCTGTCTTGGTGGAGGACTTCAAACCTGACACAGCGTAAATTACCTTTGCTGGTTCTCTGGGGAGTTTGCTGGCTCGTAATCAGGCTATTTTCAAAGATGTCTTCTGCTCTCCGGCTCTTACTGGTACTCTGTCAGTGGGTATATATAATTCTTTTCCAGAACAGATCAGGGCTGGGAGACCTCGGAGGATTTTATCATTGGATATTGATAAAACTCTACCGTGGGCTTTCTTTAATGGGGCAGCTCAGAATAATTTGTGTGGTGGTGGTGCAGTTCTGTTTATAACTGATTCTCATTACTTTTCTATGTCCTTGGGGCTTGGGGGAGGCACAAATAATTTTGCTGAATTAATGAGTCTTAAATTATTGCCGATGTTTGCATTGGAGACAGGGTGTACTGCTCTTAATTTTTTTGGGGACTCTTTGAATGTTATCCAGTGGATCAATCATACTCAAGAGTGTTGGAATTTGAGGTTAGCTCATATTATATCTAACATTCGACAGCTCCTCCTTCGATTTGACTATTTTTCCTGCCAACATGTATACAGGGAAAATAACCAGGAAGCGGACAAAGCTTCCAAGGAAGGGCTCAGGCTGGATATGGGCACTTGGCTGGTGACAGAATCTAATGAAGGCATTGTTCAGTCTTTTTATCACAGGCCTTTCTTTGATGTCATTTGATACACAGTTTTGAGATGACAGTTTCTTTTTATGGTTATAATGTTTTTGTATAGCCGCGGGTTGTTATAACTATGATCTCTGTATATAGCTGGAAACTCTATGTTATATGTTCGAGTTTATATGATCAGTCTTGCATACTTTGTTCATGATGGCTTTTTTTATATATCAGTGGGCACCGGTTTTTTGCTCGCTGTACAGGCTGAATTGGGGGTTCAGGTTTTTTGTTTTATCAGACAGGAACTACAGTTTTTAGCATCTATTTGACAGTTGCTATCTTATATGTTGGCAATTTATATCAGTGGGCATATAATTTGGGATATTTGCACGTTATGCAGGCTGACTGTGGGTTCAGTCTTTCTAACAGATCCTACAGTTTTTTTTGTTGCAGTATTAAGGATTTCACAGTGGTTATTGGTTGTGTATTTCGGATTTAATTCTGATTGAAAGATGTGTTGCTGGTTATCGGACAGATCATGTCTCTATTGACAGTTTCAAATGGTTTTGCTGACAGTAAAGTGGTTGAATGACATGATAATATCTATATCTTTATCATTACAAAAGCATATGTGATTGCTTTTTTGTTTTTTTTTAAAAAGAAGACTGGATAGTCTATCTATTGGTTCAATTTTTTTTGGACTTTGGAATTCACCTGGATGTGAATATACTGAATGTAATTTTGATCTCGAAAGATGAATAAAATTACGCTTTTTTTTCTTGGAAAAAAAAAATCTACAGTATCATACCAAAATTGTAAGGGAAACCCTGCACACAATATCATACACCTTGCACTCTCCATGATCGTCCTATTCATCCTTTCTGACACGCCATTTTCTTTTGGTGTTCATGGGACTGTCTTATCTCTATGAATCTCATGGTATGAACAATAACTATCAAACTCCTTACTACAGTATTCACCTTAATTATCATATCTAAGAAACTTCAATCCTTTCCTTGTCTCGTTCTCGACCAAAGCTTTCCACTTCTTAAAAGTATCAAACACGTCGCATTTCCGTCTAATGGAATAAACCCAAGTTTTTCTAGTTGAATCATCAATAAAAGTAACATAATAACGAGAGACACCAAGATATTGTACCTGAGTCCGTCCCCGTAAATCTATATGCACAAGCTCTAAATTTTCACTCTTCTTCTGTTTCCCGACCCTAAGAAATCTAACTCTCTTTTGTTTTCCATAAACACATTTCTCATAGAATTCCAAACTTACCTGCTTCATATCTGGAAGCAATTTCCTTGAGTGAAGAATTTGCATCCCCTTCTAACTCATGTGGACAAGCCTATGATGCCACAATGTTGCACCTGTTTCTATGGAAGCTACAGAGATGGAATAATCAATATTGTGAGGACATAAACACAACATACCTATAATATCTCCTTTTGCTATTACACGTTCTCCTTTAGTGATATTCCACCACGTTTTTTCAAACATAAACAAACAGCCATTATCTCCCAACTTCCCTATTGAGATCAGATTTCTTTTCATAACAGGAATATGCCTTACATCTTTTAACATTCATTCATTTCCATTATTTAACTTAATATGTACCTTACCCATTCCAACAAGTTTACATGGTTCATCACCCCCCGATAAAACATGTCCAAAATCACCAAGAACATAATCATGAAAGAATTTCCTATGGGATGTAGCATGACATAAAATCCCCGAATCTACTACCCAGTAATCACTAGTATTATCTAATGCAAGAATCAAAGAATCGTGTAACACATCATCTACTACATTAGCTTTCTAATTAGTGCCTTGTTTCTCGTCTCCTTTCTTCTTTGGAGCTCTGCAGTCTTTCTTTAGATGTCCTCTCTTACCATAGTTCCAACACTATATTTCCAAGTCTAGACTTGGATCTTCCCTTTCTAGACTTGCTGCAATTACCCAGGATCTTTCCTCTCTCCCTTTGTCTTCCTCTGCTTTCCATGGTCAATGCATTACCTGATGTTTCACATGGTTCTTTTTCTTCGCATTTCCTCGCTAATAATAACACCAACAACATTATCAAATTGAAGAGTGTTTTAACCAAAGACAAAGTTACTTCCAACCATGACCAAGCCATTCCAAATTTCTTGCAATGAGCGCAAGATTAGAAGATCCTTAACCTCATTATCAAAGTTCACTCCTACATAACTTAGATAATTAGTAACTGTATTAAATTCATTTAAATGGTCAGCAACAGATCCACCTTCTGACATCTTCATATTAAATAAATGCTTCATTAAAAATACCTTGTTGGAAGCCAAGGGTTTTTCATAGAGCTTAGCCAATGCGCTCATCACACCATTTGGTGTATTTTCTTTTGAAATATTTAAAGCCATCGATGAATCCAGGCACATTCGTATTATTCCTAGTGTCTTTCTATCAAGAACCTTCCATTCTTTGTCCTTCATAGTAGCTAGTTTTTTTCCACCTAATGGTAGGAACAGATCCTTCTGGTACAGATAGTCCTCCATTTGTATCTTCCATAAATTATCTTCCATAACTAGTAGTTTTGGGTGTTAATTTGTTGACCCTAAACTTTCCTTCTTCTTCCATTGATCCCACTCAAACCAAGAACCCTTCTTTTCTACAATTTTACCAGCCAAATAAACCTTTGGCTCTGATACCAATCGTTAGAAAACAGGATCGCATAGCAATAACAATAAACAAGATGCAAATATTAAAACACAAACATATTACAAGATAGACACCAATATAATGTGGTTCACCCAAGATGGGATATGTCCGCACAAAAATTTCCAACCCATTATTATTATACCATCCAACAAAAATGAAGGGATACAACCTATAGCACACTCGTTGCACTTCCTCTTCACTCTCTCACACAATCAAAGAGATCAGTTTTCACAATGCTACAATACAATACACTAGCGTATTACAATGCTTTCTTTATAGGATAATTACCATGGGAAAATACCATGGTCACCCAATACCATGGGCCCGTAAATCACCATTATTGACCAAGT